>JAOEHY010000893.1:0-11151 GCA_025447955.1 Psilopsiagon aurifrons
TCAGGTGTCCTGTCTCTGCTTCCTCCTGGCTTCCCCTCCTCCCTGGCAGAGCATGAGGCTCCGAAAGTCCTTGGCCACACCAAACATCACTAAGCCATAACTAAAAACATTGGTGTTATCAGTGCTGTTGCCAGGCCGAAAGTCAAAAACACAGTGCTGCACTAGCTACCAAGAAGGGGAAAAATGACTGCTACTGCTGAACCCAGGACAGCTTCTTTTTTTTACTCTTAAAAACAATTACAGTGAAGATACAGCGAGTGAACAACTTTATAGCGTATAAATGTGAGTGAGACAAAAAAGGATATAGGTATTGTCTGTGGCTCGTTAGGGAAGAGATGTTGCTGATCTCTGTGAGAGGTGCATATTCCGATGCTCACTATGACTCACCTGTTTCTCCCTCTGTTCCTTACAGCCAGATGGCATGAAACAGTAAAGGCCAAATAATTCATCATTCTACAGACTTGCAATGGACTGGCCCCCAGAAAAATCCAGGATGGTTGAAAATCTTTTCATATGCTACAGGTAAGACATTTCCTTCATTTGTAACATTGCAGAGTTGGGTTTCTAAATGCTGCAGTAAAATGTAAACTGCTAATAAAATCCTGGTCTTGACAGGTGAAAGTCACTCTTTTCTGGGATTGTTTTCTAAACCTTTGACTTTATGCTTCACAACATAGCAGTGTTTCTTTAAAAAGAACACCATCACAAGCAGCCTGCAGCTAAACCATGAAGAACAGTTAATTGCCCTTCAACTAAAATAACTCCATGAGCAATCAATCGATGAAGAACTGAGAGTAGCACTATCTGTCAGTCATACACAGCCAGCTGACTGTTTGGAGGCCAGCACTGCCGCCTTCATTGGAATATTGGGTCACAAATAGACCCAATAATCAGCCCAGCCATTCACATGCAACACAGCGACTACATGACACGTGTTGTGCTCATTCCCCCAGATTGTTGTCATATGGCTGTTGATTGTGCATGACAAACACATAAAAAAGCCATATCTCAGGCTTGATGAACCAGTCTGCCCAGGCTTGGTTTGGTGGCCAGTTGAACGACCTGAAAAGTTGCAACTGGGGGTGACAGGATGGGAAGAATGATAGAAATTCTAATGAGTATTCTTACAAACCCCCAGGGGACAACTCATGCTGGGACACCCAGCTCAGGTGCTTGTGAAATCAGCTGTTATTTCATGTAAGCCCAATATTTGTGATGCTATTTGTATTATCTTAATTCTTTTGATTCAAGCTGATAACTAGTTTGGAGGTTACTGAGTTGCCTGTGCTACATGATGATGCTAGACATGGCCTTGATGAAGTCCTGTTTATTTATGAAGCATGAAAAAGTCTTCTTTCCTAGAATGCTGGGGTAAGTAAAGCTCAGACTTTGCACAGTGCTTTGACCAAGGCCAGTATTTTGACAAAAAATAACCAACAAAAGTGCACTCTCAGTCTCCTCTTGCATCAGCAGACACAAAAAGCCATTTTTCTTTCTCCCTCTGTCCCTGACATGTGCACGTTTGGGTTTTATGTCTCACACAAACACAGAGCTCCAGATTTCAAATGCCCGTTTTGCACTTTCTGTGTCAGCCCCGAGGGAAGCCATGTGAATAATGTGCAATGTACAGAAGCTTTGCTATGTGCCTGTCATTGTTTCAGCTCTCTGATTCTAAAGTATTTGTTAGTCTTTTTGTGCTTATTTTAAGGAACAGTTATGGTTACCCACCAATTTCTGTGAAATTCCGTGAAACAGATCTTCATTCCAGCTTAGCAGGACATTCACAGCAGTAATTTGAATACTGGTTTTACCTAAGCATCTCCAGGGAAACATTTTGAGGGTTTATCATTCTTTTTAGGGTCTTCATATTTCCTTGTTCTGAAAACCAGCTTTCCTCCCTGGTATATCAAAGACATGTACTTGCTGCCTGAACTGGTTTTGTACGTTTTATCTATGTATTTATTTCCTTGTGGAAAATGGGCATTTTGAACAATAGGATAGCATGTGTGGCACATGGTGAGATCTGAAAGCCTTAATTTTAAAAACAATTACATTCTAAATGCATCTGTCAAGCGAGTGGAAAACCTCTATATCAAGTAGGGCTGACAGAAGAGATGAAGATGTAATTGCTTCTGGTTTAGTCTCTTATTTTCTTCATGAGGTTTAAAGCCTTTGCTAGTGGTACTTGGGTGGTTCCCTGCATCCCACTGGCTTGCTCCAATTGATTGAATAAATCATTTTATCTTTGTGCACAGATAATGGCAGTTTTTACCTCCACTGGTTGTCAGGAGGTCAATGTGCACAGTGTATGTCAACTACAAGAAGTTGTTTATTATGGTCATTGCAGGCAAAACGCCAGGAACTGCTAATAACACAAAATGGAGAAACACAGAGTGTCACCACTCTAAAGACTCTGAATATTTCAGCTGTGCTGTCCTGTACAAATCTAATGGACTAAGTTCTGCAAAAAAAATGGCAGTACAACTGATAAATGGGGCTGTGAAAGCATTCATTCCTCATGTACCTGGGCCAGTCTTCAACACACTGGTTTTATTTTTCAGTGTTAAATGTTGATGTTATTTCAGTAGGAGAAGATAGAATAATGGAGCAGGTTCCCTCCTCAGTGTTGTCCAAGCACAGACTTTATTATTTGATGTACTTCAGAACACTGTTGTAAGTTGTATGCCTGCAGAAGTTTAAAACTCCTCTTGAGACAGGATCTGAGCAAGTATTACTGCTGTTCTGCAGGAATGTGAACACTGACCTCACTGAAAGGAAATTATTTGCTCAGGATCACATGAAAAAGCAAAACTAGTTTCTTTAATTTCAAGTAATATTTTGACTCCCACACTTCCTCTCTCCTTAGCATTGTTACTACTAGCAAGTGTTTATTCTGGTATACTGCAAGCACGGGTAGGTTATAGTTGCTGGCTGTGTGTACAATCTATCATGTAAAGTCATTTCCACTGAGAAAAATAAACACTGAAGTAATGGGGGAAAAACCAGGATAAAATGAGCCCCAAAAGGCAGTCAGCTACAAAAACAGGGTTTGACTCTTTATCTGTGAGAGGGTCAAAACTGGTCTGATCTATAGAAAACCCCAACAATAAACAAGCAATGAAAAAGCAGCTAAACAAATAAGAAATGTGCTGGCTGCTTGTTGGCAGGCGTGTTATCCACAGAGAACCGTCACAGCCCACCCCTCCTGTGTGACTCAGTGCAAAGGCTGTCTGCAGCCAGTGGGACTGGCTCCCTCTGCTCCATCAGTGGCTTCCTGAACAATGAAGGGAAAAAATAATGAGAACTATGATGAATAATATCCTTATAAAAAGACAAATTTAATTGCTCTAATTGCTTAAACAATGAGTTGTCAAGTACTTAGTGCAGACTGTAATGCAGAAGTCAAATTAACAGGTTAATAGTTCCCCTTTGCTTGCATCTTCACATCCCACACTGGGAACTTCAGATGCTGTCTCCAAACCAGAATAGGAGCAGGAGCTCCTCATAGGATTATGTCATTTATGTGACTTGCTACATCAGGACAATAATGGTGGGAGAAAGTGTAATGGGGTTTACATGACTCCCCTGTGCAGTTCTAGACCTCTTAGACCAAGCTGCTCACGTGTCCATCCTGTAACAGAGTAATAGCTGATAAAATCAGAGGAACCACTGATATTTGTATATTGGCATTATTTGCTTAATCCCTTAAAGAGTGAAAGGGAACATTCTCTACAACCTAGCACTGGCAAGTACTTTGTCTTGCAAATATGCCTCAATTTCTCCTAAGGATCCTAATCCCAGAAGCAAAGCTATCATCTGCCTTCCTGGGACAGCTGACCGATGTGGCTGCAGGGGTGGACACAGCCTCTCTGGGCAGGACTGAATCCACACGTCATGTCACAGAGGAAGCTAATACGTAAAAATAGGTGTCTGTAGATAATAAGGCATTGCATCTCATTACCAATTCCCTGAGAAAGCCAACATCCCTCTATCATTCCTCTCAAAAGGATGCTTTCTTATAATTACATATCACTTTATTAGGCAGCTGAAGGAAAGAGCACGTTTGATGCTAATGAAGTGCTGCTGTGGTTGAGACTGTCACTATTTTTGGAGCCACACATCTCCACCACTTTTGATTGGGTGAGGGAGGCTTTGGATGTCTCCAGCTTCTGCTGTGGGGGCTGCACAGGGAAAAGCAATGACTCAGCGAGCCAGGACTGCAGAGCTGGTTACATGCTCAGAATGAGAAACGCTGCAGGACAGTGAGAACATACACAAAAGCTCTTTATGTGGTGGAAGGATTTTTCAGGTAGTGGACAGCATTATCTAGATCAAACAATCCTTCTGAATATCCGCTTTGTGTCAGTTATCGGCGCAGGCTTTGTTTTTCCATTTTTCCACCTATTAGCTCAGAGCATTTCAGAAAAAAGCCAAGAACAGAACTCCAGGGAAATATTTCCAAGGTTAGGAGTGAGACAAGTCACAGCTGTCCACCAGCACCAATCCTGACATAGACAAGCGCTTTGCTGGCTCCATTTTCTACAGCAGAGCTGAGGAGCTGCTCAGGATCATGAAGGCATCATTTAGTGTTAAAATCTGACTTAAGAGCAAGTACCCCTGGGAGCAGGCCTGCTCCCACCCCCGTTTGTGCCAACACCAGCATTCAGCTGGTCCCACAGTTCAGGATCTAAGCAAGAATATTCCTTCCTTCCTCTCTCTCCACCTCACAGGGTTGTTACTGGTCACCACTAGCCAATCAAGGACAGGATGGGGGCAAGAGATGCATGGGAAGCACCTAAGACCCTTTCTGCATACCAGGACCTGTTAAGACAACTAAATTACATTACCACATCTCTTCCTCACAGCACTCTGGCAGCCAGAGCCTCCCCTTCTGTAAACAAGGTTAATGGTTCCAAGTATCATTTCATGTCTTCTGATACACACATGAGGAATGTGTCAGAGTAATCAATAATTATAGCAAATTCCACTCTATCTAAATGCCTCGTTCTTAGACTGCCCCACAGGGCTGTGTTGTTACTGCAACCTTCCTGTTCTGGGAGGAGAAGGGATGTCTGAAGCTAGCACCTCTTACCTGTTGGCTTAGACTGCAACTGTGTGACCACATCTTGATTTGCTACAATTTTGAACAAGATGTTTACTTGCTGTTTTTGCACTTTTCTTGTGTGTTTCCATATACAACATTTACTGAAGTGAGCTTTCTAAGCATATTGGGTTAAGATTTTTCTTTGGTAGAATCAGTAAATGAATCTTGGTCCTGGCAGCGAGATGCACACAATGCTTGTGTATCTTCTTAAGAGCTGATTTATGTAAACAGGCAGTCCCACCACTGCAGTAAAAGCTGATGTCAACTAAAAAACCTCTACCATTATCCATATCCAGCACACAATGTGCCTCATCAGTCATAGTTCCAGTGACAGGGAAGAAGAAAGAACACCCTCCTGGAGAAGGTACATCACATTGCCTCAGGAGGCTTGCATCCAGCCCACAGGCCCAGAGCATTGCACCTAGCAGAGCTTGCTCCCTGGCTCCCTCTGCTGAACCCCATAACATATGTTATCAAGAGGAAGATGGTGGAAGAGCGACCAGTATTGAACACTTCTGTACTCTGCACCACCAGCCAGCATCAGCTCTAAAGATGACTGTAGCCCCTTGGTGCTGGAATCCACTGAGCCCGGTATTCTGCAGGCATGGGAGCTTCTTCAGTGAATCTGAAGCACTTCAGTTCTGATTCCTCCTCCGCAGGGAGTGTGGCTGGTTTGTGACATGGAGACCCCCCCCCTCAGCGAGGTTCTATTACCCCCTTTTCTTGAAGCTGGCATGAATTTGATGAAATCTTTACTCCCTGTGAAGTTTGACCCCACTGGCTACTTTCAGCTAAAAATTAATAGGAAGACAGATGGTGCCATTACATAAGCCTTGGTTCCTGTCGAAGTCTGGCTGAGGAAGAGCCTGAGCGTGCCAGGTTTGTTAGTCTGTACATCCTCAGTCCTTGTAAGAGAGAGCTATTGCTGCCCCAGCATCCTCTTCCCAGTATCTGGTAACTGACCTCAACAGGTAAGGACCCAGACAGGACCTTCTCATCTCACTTTCTGCCAGGTTTTGAGAGAGAAAAATTGTTGAGACTGTGAACAGTTACCCAGATAAGAAAATACTTTCACAGAAACAACTGCTGGAATTTAACTCATTTCTAAGCCTATGGAACAGGGAATGATGCTTTTACTTTTTGATCACAGCAGGTAGTATTTTTCCTGACTGAAAGTGCTACATCCAACATGGATAAACAAAGAACAGGAAATAAAGATGGCATTTGTGAAGGGACATACATTCCAAATTTTGTTTTGGTTCTGGGGATAAGTTACTCTGCAGAGTATTCACAGTGGTTTTCCACTTTAAACTGCAAGGCCTAGCTTTAAGAAGTTGCTGTATTTCCTGAGCTTTATGTAGTGACTGATGGATCAAAACTGTTCCTCCCAACCAGACTGTATAACCCCTTTAGGATGCTCAAGAGCTACCACCTAGCAGTGGTTTGTCACAAAGACCTGGTTCTTCACAAGAGATACCCAAAGCGCTGGTTTCGGCAGAGAAGGGGTACGAAGAAATCCACCAGCACAGACACTGGGCTGGATTTTATTCTGCAATGGGATGGGAGTCAACCAAGTATTTATAGCCACTATCCAAACCAAAATCTAGTGTTTTTCCTTTGCCCATTTCTACCTCCCCAATTCATTCAGTTTAAAAAGCTGAATTCCTGTTTATACTAGTTTTAAATAGTCCCAACAACTACAAACCGAAACCAATGAACCAAAACCTTCACCACTCCAAATTCTAGTCAACTCCATCCAGCCCCTCAGAATTCTACACCACAAGCAGTTTTCCTACCCGTTAAAACGCACACTGCAAGACCTGTGCAACACGATCTATCACAGATTGCAATGAAGACAGCAGAGATCCTGGTTTTCCCTTCAAATTTAATGTGCTTTCAGGACAGCTAGAACACCAATTTGTGAGGATAGACTCCATTGGAGAGACAGAATGTAGAACGCAGGTACCCACGGAGCTGAGGCACCTTCTTGATTCGCGCCAGGATCTGGGAATCCACCGCCTTCTGGTCCGACTTGCGCTGCTCCGTGATCTCGTATTTCTAGGAAGTACAAAGAACAAGGTTAAAATCCTGCAGACCCTTCCAAGGAATGAAAAAAATCAGGGCAAATCCCCGGTTCTGGCATTTTCAAGGAATTTTGTCAGCATTTGTTCTAAATAAGACAGTAGGAGACCAGAGGTGGCAGGGAGAACTGGAGCTGCTCTCTGGCTCATGCTGCTGATACTGGAGCCAGCAACACACTGTTCACAAACAGTGAAGTTGTTTCTCGGTCAGAAAAGATCTTTACATGGAGTTACCACAGCTGGTGCTCTGCTCAGGTACAAGCAGGAAAGAATCTCCAAGTTTAAAAGGGGTTTATCTTAATGCTGCCAGATCAATTCATTTTAATGGCATTATCCCACTTAGTGAGGGCCACTTAGAATTCCACTGTCCATTTGTTAAATGGGATTTCCCCCTTTCAGCCTGCCTTTATGTAACAAGGGTACTTGGAAAGAAGAAACAATCATGTTCCTTACTTCCTTCTCAGTGTCAAAGATCTCGCCTTCCTGGTGCTTGGGCTTCCGCAGCCTCTTCTTCTTGAAGTATGCATCAGTGAGATGCTTGGGAATTTTTACTCCAGAGATATCCACCTTTGTAGATGTAGCAATAACAAATTTCTGATGGGCCCTACGCAGAGGGACACGATTGACAACCAAGGGTCCTAAAGGCAGAAGAACAAAAAGAGATCAAGGTCAGCTTTTCTGGCAACAACCACTGCTCATATGTTTAATGTCAAGACTGCATTCTTCAGAGATGGCTACAGCTAATATCAAACAATCAACAAAGCCCATCCCCACAGCCTCTGGAGAAGCTAAAAACTTCCTGATCTCTTCCAGAAGCTTCATTATCTCCCCTCCACCCCCTTGAAGGTCACGAAACATCATTCCACAGTTAAGTGAACACATGATGAGCAGGACAACTCATGTGCAGATCTGTAGCGCTACTGACCCCAGAGGCAAACCGGAGCTTTAGCAAACTAACACCCAAAACCCCTGCAAACGCACAAACTCCCCCGAACAAACAAAACCTCATCACACTCATATGTCAGTTTTTCACCTGTAACGAGCAAAAGGCCAGTATCAAGCTGCTTCAAGAAGACAACACGCTGCAAAGAGAAGAAACACAACATCAACACCCAACCCTGAATTACCACAGCCAAATGGGGACTGTGCCCACACCCGGCCCTGTCACTGGTACAAGCATCAACAACCCACCCAGAGATGCAACCACTGTGCAAGCCGAGCTATCAACACTTCCCAGAGCACAGCAGTGCCAGAGGTACTTCGTCTACAACTCTTCATCCTCTTCATCAGTCAATGCTGAGCAAAGCCAGTGAGTAATTTTATGAACCTTGGCCTATTGTACAGGACACCAGGCATCTCATCCCGATCCTTTGTACAAGTTAAAGGCAGGAACCAGGTAAAACCCACAAGGGCACCACAACATATCCCATGGTCAGAGACATCACCCAGTTGCATTTTGTTCTTTCTGGTCAAGTCTGCCATCTCCAAACAGCATTCTTTTCAGTAATAGGACATCAAAGCCAAAGAATTCCAGAAAATAAAGGATGCCAGTTTATGGTGCCATGAACCTGCACTCTTTTCTGATGCAGCAGGACTCCTGTCATTTGTCTAATCCACTGGTTTAGCCTGTTTTACTTCTAGCTGTGTGGAACAGCATCAGTTTAACAACTGTCTCCCCTAAAGGCAGGATGAGAAAAAGCACCTAGACAGAATTCACAACAGATTTACAGGTTTGTGTCTAGCGGCTGTACAGCATCCCACAAAATCATCTGGTGAATTTAAGATGCCTTTGCTCAGCCAGAACAGGTTCAGCACAGAAATGATGCTAAAGCCACTGAGCAGGACGAAGCTTCAGCTTACCTTGCCTCTGTGGCGACCGGTCAGCAGGATCAGAACAGTTCCTGGAGTGATGGAGGCCCTCAGCCGCCTCTTGTGCTGGCTGAAGGGCTTCTTGCCGTGACTCAAAAGCTTGCGAGGAACATCCTCAGTGGGATAGTACCTGGGCTGGAGAGAGGAGCAAAGTGTTATACCAGCCCACATACCACAGGAAAGAAAGCTTTTAGAGCACTTTAGATTATTCCTCTTCTAAGAGGTAGGATTCCTTTTGGAAAGATTTTTTTCTGCTGTAGCTAGCAATTCAGGAACACACACTGAGTATTTTCTGTACAACCATGCAACAGTCAATGGAATCATATCAAAGCATGGTTTAGGTTGGAATAACCTTAAAGCTCATACAGTTCCAACCCCTGCCAGGGACACCTTCCACTGGAGCAGGTTGCTCCAAGCCTGTGTCCAGCCTGGCCTTGAACGCTGCCAGGGATGGGGCAGCCACAGCTTCTCTGGGACCCTGTGCCAGCGCCTCAGCACTCTCACAGAGAAGAACTTCTGCCCAAGAGCTCATCTCAATCTCCCCTCTGGCAGGTTAAAGCCATTCCCCTTGTCCTGTTCCTACAGACCCTTGTCCAAAGCCCCTCTTCAGGTTTTCTGTAGCCCCTTTCGGCACTGGAGCTGCTCTAAGGTCTCCCCTTAAGGAGCCTTCTCTTCTCCAAGCTGAACCAGCCCAGCTCTCTCAGCCTGGCTCCAGAGCAGCACTGCTCCAGCCCTCGCAGCATCTCTGTGGCCTCCCCAGACTTTGTACATGCTTCCAGTACAGCACAGCAACACAAATGGCAGAGGGACCCACTCCTTCCTGCCAACCATCCTCTGAGCTCCCCTACACTGCCCCAGCCCAGACCTGCATCAGGCCAAAGCCACACATGACAGCGCTGACCCCTCAGCTTTTCCTTACCAATTTGCGGATTTTCACCACACGGCTGCCTCCGTTCTTGTCCCCACCCACCGGCTTAGTGATGGTTGTGCGGGGCTTCTCTCTCTTTTTCCTTTCTATCTGTAGAGGAAGAAAAGACAAAATGAGTGACATTTCAGACCAAACCCACCCTGAGGAACCTGACAGTTTAAATACAGTGTTTATCATCTTACCCTTGTTACTGGAGCGGTGTACTTGCGCTTGTACAGTGCTTTCCTGGCATACATGGCTGACCGGGAATACCTCCCGATGCCCCGGGCCAAGACAGGGTTCCGGCTGGCATGATGCTTCTTGACCTTCTTCTTCTTCTTTTCTCCTCCTTCCTTCTGGATTGGCTTCTGCTCCAGTGGCTTCTTCTCACTCGGCTTTTTCTTGGCCGGCTTTTTCTCGCCTGGCTTTTTCTCACCCGGCTTCTTCTCAGCGGCCGCCTTCTCACCCGCCATCTGTAGACCCAAACCAAACCCAAACCGGGACTTGTCACAAGGTGTGCGGGAACAGAACAAATGACCATAACTCGATTCTTTCCACGGCTCTGGCAGCCAGCAGCCGCTCACAGCCACACTGGTCAAGGCAAAACCCCTTTTGCTTGCATCCATAATGCAAAACGCTCCTCCATGCCAGTCAGAGCGGGTCCACGTTCACAGAACGCCCCCAACACACCCATTAAGGAGCCCAAGACAGCGCCCTCCGCGCTCGGGGCACAACCACCCGGGCAGTCACCTGCCGAGGGGCCCACTCCCGGTTCCCGCCCGGGCACCGCCGCTCCGCAGACGGCTCCGGCCCAGTGCGGCCTCCGCTGCCACCGGCGGCCGGGCCCATCCGCAGTCGGCTTCAACTCCCGCTCCACCCCGACCCCATATCGGCCCCCGGGCTTCGCTACCGCCCTCCCGAGGGCGCCGGGCCGGGCACAAAAGCTCAACACAGCCGCTGGAGCGCGGATGGCGGCGGATAAGGACCGCCGGGCGCCCGCCGGGGCCGCCACCACTCCGCCATCATTACCTTCCGGGGAGGGAAAGGGCCCACACCCCGCTGCCGGCGGCCTAAAGGCAGCGCTGCGTCTGACGTCACCACGCCGCCGCACAGCACGCTGGGGCTTGTAGTCCGCGCCGGTGGTGCCGCGCCAGCCCTGGTTCACGGCGGAGCGCGGGACAGCGGCTCCG
>JAOEHY010000894.1:0-17671 GCA_025447955.1 Psilopsiagon aurifrons
GAAATGTATCCTCTTTCAGTTTAAAGCCATTTCCCCTTCTCCTGTCAAGGACAATGTCCTTGTAAAAAGTCCCTCTCCAGATTTATTGTAGGCTCCCTTTGGGCACTGGAAGCTGCTCTAAGATCTCCCCAGAGCCTTCTCTTCTCCAGGCTGAACAAGCCTAGCTCTTCACAGCAGAGCGGTTCCAGCCCTCTGAGCATCTTCAGCACCCTCCTCTGGACTCAGTCCAACAGGTCCACATCCCCCTTGTGTTGTGTCCCCAGAGCTGAATACATTTTAAACCAAACTTAGAAAGCAACCCAAACACACGAGCACTGAATAATCACCGTACATGTTTAGCACCTAAATAATAAAAGCGTTTGCGCTGCACTTTGCCAATCACTGTAGGCTCTGAGTTATCATTTCTAGCCCCATGCTACCAATGCTCATGTTGCTTTCCCAGGCCTGCTGATGAGGAAACTGAGGCGGAGGGTGAGCCCCACGTCCTGGAAAGGCCACAGAGTCAGACTGAGAGAGCGCGGGTGTTGCTGAGATGTTCAGCTCTCCCTGCAGCACACAGCACTTTCAGAAGGGCAGAGCCTGTATTTCTCTTCCTGCTGTCCTCTGAACACCATTCTGCACACAACCTTGCCTGTGAGCACAGTATCTCAAAGCTCAGCCTTTCCAGGAGATGTCTTTGTCTTCTCAAGCCTCTGTATGTTTTACTGTCTTGGTTTTGGCTGGAATAGAGTTAGTTTCCTCCTAATAGCTGCTGCAGCGCTGTGCTTTGGCTTCACTCTGAGAACAATGCTGATAACACACTGATGTTTTAGCTGTTGCTAAGTAATGCTTACCCCAACCAAGAACTTTCAGTCTCTCATGCTCTGACAGCGAGGAGGGGCACAAGAAGCAGGGGGGAAGCAGAGCCAAGATGCCTAACCCAAAGTAGCCAAAGGGGCATTCCATACCACACTGCATCATGCTCAGTATAGAAACCAGGGTGTTGGCAGGAAGGGGCCAATTGCTGCACAGGGATGAGCCGGGCATCGGTCAGGGGGTGGTGAGCACTTGTGCATCACTTGTTTATTACTTTCTCTCTCTCTTTGTTGGTTCTTATTATTGTACTTTACTTCAGTTATTAAACTGTTCTTACCTCAACCCATGGCCTTTTACACTTTTCCTCATTCTCTTCCCCATCCCACTGTGATGAGTGAGTGGCTTTGTGGTCCTTGGCTGCCAGCTGGGGTTAAACCACAACACTTCTGCTGCAGCTGAACCCAAAGCAGTGGCGTGGGGGAAAATGGTGATGAAAGCAACTCAACGAAAGAAGGGCGCCAGAGCAGCTCTGCCATATCCCCTCCTCAAGGCATGAACACACATGACTTGCAGTGAGCACATGCAGCCATATTCCTCACTCATAGCAGTTTTAAATGGGGGCAGGAGGACCCATCACCCCAAAAGCAAGTAATTTTGCTGGGTGCACTGTGTCGGAGGTGGTGCAGCCTGGCCCAGTGTGGTGCCCATTGGGATGCTGCCTGCATTAGCTGGTCCCTGAAGCTGCTGGAGATCTTTGTTGCTTACCTCCCATAGCCACCTCCTGGGGCAGGCGAGCAAAGGGGTCTTGAATCAGTGCCTGTAAATGCACAGGAAGCAGTGGAACGGGGAGGTGTGGAGCAGGGCAGATGGACCCAGTGTAGAGCACATAGAGAGAAACTCAAAATCCCACGTGGAGGCTGTTTGAAGAGCTGTTTTAAAAGATCCCTGCAGTGGACTGAGGAGGAAGAAGATGACATTTTAGATGCTTAAAGTACAGCACATGTTGCTTTTAGGTATGTTCCTGCGGACAGCTTGAACTACTGAAGGGGCAAAGTATAGTCCAAGATAGGCTGGAAATTTGGAACAACCCCAAAGGACATTATGTTGTTACAACCAGGTAAACACTGCTTCTCCTTCAAGAATAAACAGATTTTACTGCAGATCTTTCCACTTTTTTATCTTCATGTTTTGTACATGAAGGCAACCGTTCCACATCCACATTGCTGGGGGATCTGCTCCAGGTTCAGCTGGGGAATGAAGTCTCCTTCTTGTATGAAGTTATCCATAATCAGGGAAAAGGCTTCTCAAAATTGTACGGAGAGTCACTTAATGAAACAATTAAAACAAACCAAAACCGACCTGGTTATATTAGTCCCATGATAAGGAATTCAGCCTGCTCTTTCTTTACCTGCAGCTCTTCAGCTCTGCTTTTTCAATGGCTGGGAATAGAAACACGAATTCAATGCCAGTTCTGGTTCCAGAACTGTATCCAGTCCCAAATGCAAACTCTCTTTAGTTAATAGTTTTAGTTCTGGCCTTCAGTCTCCAACCTTTAAGCGCTCACTTGCCAGGGAAGGCCAGAGTTCAGCCCACAGCTCTTGTCTGGAGGCATCTCCTCAGACTTGTGCATTCAGAGGTTGGATAAAACCCCACTTTCCAGGGCGCCTCTCACAAACCATTGGAGCTTTCTGAGCTTATTCTGTCCAAGAAGAATTATTTTAGATCCATAACAAGGAGTTTACTCCAGGTCTTTTTCTGTTTAGAGTGCAATATTTAAGTGCTGGCTCTACCCTTGCAAACACCGTGAGCTGCTATTTTGTTGTCGCTCCTGCTAATGAAGTAAACATCCTTGCATTCCAGCTCATGATAATAACACAGCTACATCCCTAGTTGGCCTTAGCCAAGGCAAGCTATTAAAATGAGATTTGTTTGTTCACGTTTCATTTTCTGAATCACCTTCAGGAGGCGTGGAGCTGATGGAAGGCACCAAACAGGCTGAGAGGCAAAGGTAGGAAAAACATCCGAGATGAACCCGCTGCACCAGGCTCCGCTGGGACAAAAGCAATAACACCGCTTGTCTCCTGATGCCGTGCAAAGACACATGTGAGAAAAGGCTCATTTCTGTGCGTGTGTTTGAAGCACAGCCCCTTTTTCTCTTAATCTACCACTTGCAACTCGTGCTGTGCAGACTGCCTGCTCTTGCTGCAGGGAGGTGAAAACGCAGCGCTGGGTTTTGTTGAGCCCTTCCCCATTGCTGGAGTAATTTTGCTCAGCGGCATCTGTGCTGATAGGGAAGAAAAACTAATAAGAGAAAAGGTTATTTCACATGAGTTGAGCTCTGCAGCCTGAGATGATCATTAGAAAGCTTTGGCTGTGTTTTAAATAACTTTGGATGCTAGCACAGCTTTGTGCAGGCTCCTCTCTGAAGCTCCTGCCTTGGCAGCTCCTCTCAGTAACCTCACCTAACGTGGAGGCATCCCTGATGGCAGTCGCTGGTGGGGATGGTGGGCTGAAAAGATCATCTTTGTGTTCACTGTATGGCACTGTTGCTTTCTGGGGAGGAGGAAGGCTCGAGCCCTTCCCCCACGCTCACCACCCATACACTCCTTGATGTGGGCTCATTTCATTAGCTGTGTAGGTTTGCATCCACACCTGGGTTCCATAGGACTTTGGCTGGATGCAGTTTGGGCAGCCTGATCTAGTTGAAGATGTGCCTGCTCATAGCAGGGGCTTTGGGCTAGATGACCTTTGAAAGTCCCTTCCGACCCAAACTATTCTATGATTGGTACTGATCCGGCATCACTCATTGCACGGGCAAACCTTTTTTGTGAGGGAGCAGCAAATATCAAGGCAGCCAGGGAAAAAAACCCCTTCTCCTCATCAAAATAAGCCTCTGAGCAGCTGCCAGTTTGCTGCTGCAACAGATCATGATGTCAGGTAGTGTTTGAAAGCCAGAGATTTATAATCCAGAGACACGTAAAAGTCTACGGCAAATCAAATCTGTGATGGAAAAAAGAAAAGCAGCCTGTAATAAAAAGATTCAAGACAGGAAGTCTGATAAACTGTTAATTTCACTTAGGATAATTACAGTATTCACATCGAGGTAGCGCTGACAGTTCAGGGCTTTGATATGCTCTAATGTGATTTATGGGCAGCAGAAAGGAGTTGGGTTGAGGTCATCGTCTTCACCCCAAGGAACATCCGCTCTCCATGCAAAGCTCTGGTGAGCACGTGCTGCCCCAGCAGACCACAGGTGCCTCTCCTCTGAAGCAGGGCATCTTTGTGTGCTGCTGCCCCATCGTGCTGATTAAATGCTAATGAAGATACTACATTTATGGGTATGAGTAAGAGCTGGACAAAAAGCCCAAGGGAATAAGCCAAAAATGGTGTGCTGACCCCAGAGGAGGCAAGTGGGAAAGGAGAAAGGAAATGAGGCTGACTTAAATTCGAGGAGCTGCTTTTGGTGCTTTGGCAGACAGCTCATCAACGGCAGCCACAGCCCCAGGTATAGAAGAGGCCACCATCATTGCCTGCATCTCCATTCTGCCAAAGCAACCTACAGCATCAGGCTGAAGAAACAGCCATGAGACAAACAATGGGCAAGGCTCTAACATTGATTTTCAGCACAAATGGTGCAGCTGCTTGTGCTTTTGAGCATTCGCTCTGTCCCTTTTTCATGGATCACATCCTGCCCCTCGGAGGTCCCCAGCCATAAGCAGGACAAGCCACGCTGCAGGTGGTGGAGGTGTTCACAAACCGGGACAGCAGTGTTGCAGGAGCACAGTGGTTGCAGAAACAGTAAAAGCAATTTTGAGACAGATGTCATGTGTAATGTGGGGAGAGACAAAGGATGGGCTCCATTTCTCCATCAGCAGAAGCAGCACCTCTGGGTGCCAGTCTCAGGTTTTAAAGGTTGGTGGCATCTGGACCAGAAAAGGAGGCTGATGTTCAGGGTTATCAGCAGCTGGTGTCTGAAATGAGGCTGATGCTTGTGGGTGACACCAGTGGGGACGGAGACAAGGGCTGGGAAACAGGCAAAAACCTCATGCAGCAAACCCAGCACAGGCCTTTCTGAGTTTTACCTTCCTGGAAGTGGTGTCCAGCAGAGCCATTGGGATTCACATCTACCTCAACCCTCTCAAGAAGGTCCCCAATGGATCTTCTTGATCTTCACTTTATAAGTGAAATCTGTCCCAGAATGCCCGAAAAGGGATGGGGTGCCCCATTCTGCCTCCTATGTGGGAGCAACACCTCTCTGCTATCTCACCACCCTGCAGGAAAGCTACACCGTGACACCAAGAGACACACAGAATACCAGCCTGGGAAGACAAGTCCGGATTGTTCCTCACACCAATCCCTTCCTCAAGGCACTGGTTTATCTTGTTGGAAGATTTCTAAAGACACCAGAGTCTTGGGGAGATCCTTATGGAGCTGCCTTTCTCCATAGACTTTCACCCCTGAACTGTTCTGAGGTCAGTGATTTATGAGTCTTAAAAGCTCAGTCTCTGCTTAGCTGGGCAGGGAGATGGATGGTACACACTCCATGTGGAGCAGAGGGATGTGAAAGCCTTGGCACTGGAGCCAGCTCTCATTCCCAAAACCAATGAAGGGGGTTTGTGGCAAGCATTAACGTCCTACACACTGGAACTGGACAAAACCAAACTCATGTTTTATGGAGAAGGCTGCAGCTCTGGGAGGAATTTTGGCAAACACACTCCCTTCAAAAAAGCCACAATACTGACGTTTGGGGGGAGGACACAGAACATCCAAGCCCATGTTTTTCATTAAAAACCATAATGCTTCATGTCTAAAATGTCAAAATGAGTAAATTCAATGCATCCAATACAACCGGGATGAAGAGACCACTCCAACAGCATGCCACCTCTGCCAGCGAGCACGGGACTAATGTCCCTCTTGAACTGTAGCTCCTGTCTCCTAGGACATGGAAGAGGAAGGAGGATGAAAAGGATACTAAGCGGGCTGCATCTGCAGAGAAGAAAACCTCCTTTAATCCCCTTCCCCAGCACATAAGCATCCACTTGAGACCCAGGACAGGAGGATGAAGAGGAGAGTGACCAAGGAAGAACAGCACAACCAGAAGAAGGGAACATGTTCCCAAAGGCACCACCAGCACACTGTCATCTTAGGATCATCTGCTCTGACAGCAGGTCAGCTGAAAACACCCATCTGATACCCCATGGACAGGAAACCCTGGTGTGCCAGGGTCATGCTGCTTTGCAGTCCCATCTTGAGTTTTGAGACCTACCATGCTGATAACCCTGGTACCTTTTCAGAGACAAGCGTCATGCCCTCCTCCTGCCTTATGTGCTTAAGCAGCGAGGCCAGGACCCACCTTTCATGCAGGGACCAAGAAATGAGGTGTCTGAGCCATGTTCACGGTCGTATGGAAAGAAAAGGCGGCAAAGAGGCAAACTCCAGGCTGCAGCAGCAGAGCGAGTAAGTGCAGCAAGGCAACAGGCAGCGGTGCATCCGCACACCCGGACTCGGCCTTTCCAGAGCCAGATGGTGCTAATTTTGAACAGATTTTTAGATTTCAAGCACAAATATTTGTGATTTTTCTTTTGCAGCCGGGGCTGTCCCTGGTGATGGCACGAGCGGAGTCCTGGCGAGCTGTGCCACCACCGGGCTGAGTTTTGGGCACCATTCCCAAAGGGTGTCCTATGGGGAGAGGCTGGAAAGCAGCTGAACAAAGCGAGACAACCGGCTGATGTCCTGTTGTGAGGGAGTCAGAGAGGCAAAACTGACCTTCCCGCAACTTGCACCTTGACTTCTGGGGTTGGATGCAACTCCAGCCCAGGTGAGCCAAAAATCATCCCACCAATCCCCTCAGTCAGGCTGCAGAGGGAGGAACAGCACCATCAGTGCCTTGGAATCTCCATGGGAACCGGATCAGAGAGGGGGAAAGTGAAATAGGAGAGCAGGGAGCAGACCAGAACAAGCAGCAGGGAATGAGGAGGGGATGGTGGTGGGGGGAGTCTGTCTGTCTGCGTACCTGAGACGACCCACGATGAGCAATACCGGGCTTGCTGCAAACCTGCTGCACTGGGGAAGGAAACAGGCGATGTACAGAGCGTGTGGTGGAAGGAATGGCGTGTTTCCTCACAGCAGATTAAAGCTGGCAGCAATATTGGCAGAGCAAGCTTGTGGGGAAAAGCAAAAGCAGGCATGAAGAGCTCGCTCTTTCCACAGGGTTTGTGGGGAGCAAAAGAGCAGCATGAGCCAAGCAGGGAGACAAGGAATACTTCTCCATACCCATCCTCCTCCACCCTTCCTGCTCCCTGGGGTATTGTGGTAGGAAGATACCCCCAGCAGTGTCATCTCCTCCCCTCAAACCATTGCCTGGGGTTCTCTGGGCAGTGGTGACTTTCACCCAGGCTGGGGTGAGCTACCGGGGGTGCCAGCAGCCAAATCTTCATTGTCCACTGCTGAGCAGTTCACCCCTTTGCAGGGTGACAAAGCAGGTGCTGTAGGGCAGGAGCATGGGGTTCATGGCACAGGGGAAGGACCGGCAGCAGGCTGGCCAAGCATCAGCTCTGCACGCTGCAAGTGCCCCTCTGCTGTCCCATGACAGCACCACATTCCTGCTGCTGGAGAACCGTATGGGAGCATTCCCATGCTGCTGAGGGCAAGTGTTTGTGCTCTCCACCAAGGGTAGCCCCCATCGTCCAGGACGTCTCACCTGCCTGCTGTTGTGTCTTGGGCAAGCACAGGCATTGATTTAGCCTTCATTTTGTCTCTGCCTATCTCTCCTTTGACTTATCTTCCCATCCGTTCTGCTTGGCAGCTCCTTTTTAGCTCAGGCAATGAAACCCACGGTGGTGGCGGGGAAGTGGTGTTGCTGCCATCCTCTGCCCTGATGCCTTTGGAGGAGGGAGCCTTCCGGAAACAGCACAGATCTCCCTCCCCATACGTGTGCTCCCCTTCTGGAAGCTCAGCTCTCTGCCTGTACTGAGATTGCTCCAGCTAGCACAACACCAGCACTGCTTGGCTCATCTTCACATCACCTTTGCCCACACCACTTTGGGATGCTTCTTCTACCCCTTCTGGGGTAAAGGTTTGACCTGATGATCTTAAAAGGTCTTTTCCAACTTAGCTGATTCTGTGATTCATTAGGAGCTAGTGGGTGAGGGCTGATGGATGCTGGTGCCTTTGCTTGCCTACACACACAGATGCAGACAGCTACTCCCATCTCCCCTCTCTAAGGTGTGTTTTCCCATGTGGGAATGGTCACTCCTGATCTGATCACAGCAGTGGGAGCTCCTGGTGCTCTCCGAGAAGGGGTACATGCACACGATCACCCAAAGCAGTTGCAAAGCTTCCTCATCCCAACCCAGACATCTGCATCTTCACAGATACTCCCTCCCTATACAACTGGAGCAGGAGGACACAATCATGAAGTTCCAATGGTGTGCTGCTACGAGCCTGGTGAACTGGTTGAGGCTTCAGCCGTTACTCCCAGAAAACAGACACCTTTCAAGCAGCAGACTCCCGAGGGCCATTTGGTTTATCTACAGCCCATTGCATGATTTTGACAGGGAAACTCCCACCCATCCCCTGCTACTTCTGCACAATCCAACGTGCTACCTCAGCCCCACGTTGTCCTGATTTTGGTGTTTCAATGCAAAAGCAGCAAGGGATTTAGTGCAGGAGGCACAGCACCTGGAGCTCATTGTCTCCTTTCCAAAAGGAAGAGAAGGAAGCCACTGTCTGGTCATTTTGGCGTGCCTGGAGCACTCTCCACCAGGCCCTGCTCAGTGATGAGCCTTGCTTCAGCTGAGAGACCCCTGGAAAGCATCAGGAATATCAAAACTGCCTTCTGCTCACAGCAGGTCTACCAGTGATTTGTTTTACTCCGAGCCAGGCAGCTGCAGGATTCGCTGCTCTCTGCAGTCTTAACTGTCATTTTCTCCTGATTTTATTTTGGGGTCCATGGTTCAGATGCATCTTCCATTTATAGGACAGGCAAACAGCATAGGCATGACCGTCATTTCTCCCCTGCACACCTACCTTCCCACCTGGATGCTTAGAAACGTGTCCAATTCCTCCTGCCTCACCGAAAACCGCTCTCTATTCTGCAAGAAGGGGATGCTGTAGCTGAAAATGATCGTTGCTTTAGGAAAAACAACAGAAAAAGGCTTTGGGTAGGAATGGGTTTAACCCCTCCCACCAGCACCACATCCAGCAGAGATGGAGGCCGGACTGTAAGAATCAGGATAGTGCAATGCCAGCCTGAGTGAGCAGCCATGCCCTGAGGAAATGGGGCACTTTATGCCTTCGGATGAAGTAGATCTATGCCTTCGGATGAAGTAGATCCCTCTTACCTTCACTTGATGCTGCCTGTGCTGTGGAGCTTCTCTCTTCAGTCGTTTGCTGAAGCTATTTCTCCTTCCCTCAAACACAACTGTTAATGTGCCAAGGGCCATCACAGAGCCTATGCCTTCTGTGATAGGTGAAGCAGTAGCAGAGCCATCTCAACGGGCAGCAGCTGAAAAGAGATTTTCTTTCCTGGGACTGTCAGCAATTGCTGCTTTTCAGTTCATACTTTTCCATTTGGGAAAACCAGGTTTGGGACAGACTCTGCAACAGCAATCTCAAATCAAAGTAGTTAGGAAGGGCTTTGTGCACTGCAGCAGAACACATGTTCAAAGGGCATGGGGGGAAGAGCGTCTGTAGCTGCTGTTTGGAGGGATCATGAAAAAAAGCAATTAAAAATACAAAACCCCCCATCTTCTTGCAAGCACAGCCTCAGGCAAATGCACATGAAACCATGAAGGAGAGGGAAATGCCTGCGCCGATGTGTCTGTCCCCAGCCAAAAAAATATGATCAGGGTAATATGGACAGACTAAAGGGAGACAAACCAGAATGATGGAGCTGGACCCAGAACAAAGTTCTCAAGGAATTAAACTCCCCAATCCATGAGCATCTGGATTCCAGGTCCTGGAAAATCCAATACTGCAAACAAAATGGACAACCATAAACAGGGACATCTGGCGTTCTGCTCAGCTGGACAGGACGTTGCATGGGAGTTCAAATTTCAGGGAATGGGATTTAACCTGGATATCTCACTGCCTGGATGAATGCTCTGACCACTGCTGAGGTCATCTTCCCCCTCCTCTTCTGTTCCATCCCTATCTCCATCACCAAAACTACCTTTCTATCTACTAAATCTGGTAAATGAGCTGTTTGGCTATAAACTCTCCTAATTTTAGTTGTTCCTCTTTTCTTCTTCAAGGTGGAAAACAGCAAATCTGAGTCCAGCTGATAAAATAATCCCAACACTTGCCTGTTGCAGATTAAAGAAAGCCCCATGCTTACTGAAAAACCTGCAAGTTTTGTTTCTGTCAGTGACCATCTTTATTCCCTATCACTGTTTAACATCAGCTATCAAACTTCCCATCCTCAATAACTAGTGAAAAAGTGGGGACCCAAAGGTGGCATCATGAACAGCCAACGAAAGAAGTGTACTGCACCTACGGCTTCCAACACGAAGGGACACAGCCTCTTGTAGCCAGAAGAATTTCTTGGGACTCATTTGGGTTCCTGGCATGTTAACATAATGGCCAGAATTTGTTGCAGGGAGGAGGTTACCAGACCACGTGGCAGAGGAGACACCAAACAAATCGTTAGGTAGTTTTCAGAGTAACAACGGCCAGCCAGTGAGAACTACAGCTTGGCCTGAACTAACTGGGAAAACACCAGTAGGAAGCCAACCAGGAATTAAGTTTGTTCAAATGCTTACTTTTTGCCTTCCAGCCAATCTAGCTTGTGAATTTCCTAACTTACTTTCACCTGACACATGAAAGTGCTTTACGAGCACTGATAGAAACTAACATTCAGTTAATGTCCCCCAAGCTAAACAGATGAAACTGGGAACAATTAGTGAAATTTTGCTTTCCAGGGGAGCTGCTTTGGTGAAAGCCAAGAGCAGAAGGGAAAGCAAGTTTCTAATAATGACACAACTCCTAATTGTACAGCTCATCATTCCAACTCAGCTGCAAGAAAGTGTGTCCACATGAAATGCTAGTTGCATAAATCACACTTAGCCAGGCTATGTCCTGCACCCACTGCACTACACAGTGGAGAGTAATGCTGACCTCAGATAGCCAGAGGCGTGGCTCAACCTTGTGGAAGTAAGGCCAAAACACCAGTCAAAAATTGGGCATAGCAACAGGAAGGGCTACTCATCTTAAGAGCTGCCTCGCTTAAATCCCTCGTCTGCAGATAACTCTCCTCTCTCGTTCACTGACTGCCCACTCCCCACACAAGACAAAATAACCTGACAAGAAGCTCCAGCAGGATTTTATTCGATACAAGATTGAAGAAGATTGGTGTACATTACTGATTTTTCAAGTTGCTAAAAGAAACACATAGTGACAAGAACAACTGAGGCTGATGACATAAGCAGCAGCGTGGCGACCATCTCTCTAGTGCCCATACCTGCAAACAGATAATATGTTAATGCTTTTTAAGAAATCATGTTTCACACTAGTGCAGATTTATTCTCATTCTACCACGATGTAATTAACATGTAGACCAGATGAAGGTGAAATGCTACAGTATGGAAACCTTCCAAAGTTCTCCATAGTTCACTTCCCCCAAAAGTCTATCCAGACACTAGTTAGAAGAAAGCCTGAGCTATCCACAATATTATATGCACAAGACCCTCAGTACCATCATCATTTGCTCTGAACCTCTCTTCAAATATATCCTGCATGAAAACAAGGCTAGAGCTTGTCATAGCCCCAGACATATTACTGAGCACCTGAAGACAACATTCATTCATGCCTCTGTTCCTCATCATGCTGCCCATCCAGGCAGGCAACATGGGCTCAGTTTTCACTACTTCACTCAGTTAGGCTAACGTCTCAACTTCTCTTAACACACAATTACCTCTCAAAATACAATTATCCCTCAAAAACTCATCCATTGTTATTCTAACATCAGACCTATTGAAAAGCACAAAACAAAGAATACAGAAATTATGAATAAATGGTCCAAGGCTGTAGCAATGGCTATATGGACATTTGATTTCTAGATGCTAGGAAATCAGCTGTATGAATTTCTAAGCCTATTAAGAGTTATGAAACAAATCACCAAGATACAGAGGCACCCAATAAGATGTCTGGCACCACAGCAGAAATGCTCTGGAACACAAGCAACTAAATTTAGGTCATTTTCTAAACTCAAGTTACTCATGTGGCAGCATAATATTCACCTGAGGCTCACTTTCAGTGAATTCCGTTTCTTTCCTGCTCTCCGTTCTTTAGAGGAAATGTCAAGAGAAATCACTATTTCCTACCAACTGCCACTTAACTTGCACTGTTTGGGCTTCATTCAGAGCTCATTTAGCATCAGATGACTACAGAAAGGTCCTTATACAGCGAAGGTGGAGAAAAAAAACCCTTTCCCAATAGTAACTATGCCCTCAGACCCACAGATAAGAGACATTAATATCCCATATTGATAATTTCTATTCACAGAAGGATAACTGAATATTTCATCTTAAAATCTGTGCAGGATACCTACTTTTGGAACTCCCATTCCCTGTTGTCCAGTGGACATACTTGGCGAGTTTTGAGCCAGCGAGAGATGCAGTGGAAGTGGAAAGCATGCTGGAAGAGAAAGTTCACATCACATCATTTCAGAACACACAAACATCTCTCAATGTGAAAATTACCACTGAAAGCATTAGGGTAAGAAGAGAGTAGCAAGTGTTTGCAGACAAAGCTGAGGAGGACTAATCAGCCAGCTCGTTGGTAAACACCAAGGAATTGATCCAGATTTTCAGAGAGGAAGGGAATATTAGTGAAATGGCAGCAAGGACCCTGTTCCACAGTGCATGCAGTGCTAACAGACTAACTTCTGATGAAGGAAAGAATGCAGTTTAGCAGCTGCTAAAATTGGCAGATCAGATGCTGATCAGAAGCATAATCAGAAAGACAAGGAAGAGGATTTCACAGTGAGTAGCAGGGATGACATGTACGTATACACGCTTCAGCTTTCTGCCAGTCATCTGGACAAACCAAAGCCCAAATTAAAAAGCAACTTGCAAAATTAGAAAGAAAAAAGGAATCTTGTTTGTGTTTAATAAAATAAGGACACCCTTTTCCATACCCCATACAGCTAGTTAAAAACAAGGCTCCGTTTGTAGTAACTCTTGCACACAAAGATGTGATTTTGACACTAGAATAACCTGACATGGTTAAAAAAATTGCTCTTCCTCTACAAACACAACTGCAACATTTATAATCCTGTTCCAGCATTATCACACTGTGACTTGATCCCACAGCACAGTGAAGATGGGACTGAGGAACAGGTAGTTATTTCATTATGGAAAATTTTACATTCCAACTCAGGCCCAGTCTAGCTAAGAGGTATGTAAGTCTGAGCTCACACGGCAGTGGGACCATGTATGAAGGAATGCATAGAGCAAAAAATTGAAGAGCTGGAGATTATACACTAGAACCGATACGGATCTTCCTCCAAAATGGAAAGCAAATCACCTTGTTACCCCATACTGACTCCTCGAATCAGCCTGCACAAGCACAAACGAAGCATGCTGAGATTAAAATAATCCTATTGCCAGGAAAAAAGAAGGCACAGTTCCTAGGCAGAACCTTGATCAGGGAAATCATGCTCAAAGATCCATTATTATTTTAAAATTAAAAAAATAAAAAAAGGGCCTATTTTCCTCCCTTTTCTTCTGAATCCTATATTACACCTCTCCAACTCTCACCTCCCTCCCACCTTCTCTCTCTTTTCTATACTCTACTAAAACATATGGTGTTTAAGGTTCTTTTTTCTCTTGCTGGATTATCTGAAACATTTTATAGCACTCATTTTGTCCCAAGTTGTGAAAAAAGGGGATAGCATCACCACTCATGAGCTCCGCAACAGAACAATCTTCCTTACGTTGCAGACACCCCATGCAACTGTGCACTCTTCAGAGGTAGCTGATGCTTGGTTTGCTTGACATTCTATGCCTGTGAAAACAATGATTAAACACATATATGCAGGAGTAGAAGATGGACATGGAACACCAACTGGTAGATTTCTTAACATAAATTTACTGTTCTGTCAGATATTATGTTTTATCAGTTATATTTACACATTAATTTGCTCATGTAACCCTGGGGCTTGCCTTTTTTTTTCCTACAGTCTTGTGACAGGTAAGTACACACCAAAACCATATAGTAGGAAATACAGTTTACAAAATCATGTTTTGAACACTTTATACCTTGGAATTGAGTACCCAAGAGGATCCCAAAAAGCATAAAGACTATTTATGAGTTTAGGTTATGTTTTAGGGGTTTTGTATAAGGTGACATGGATGAAAAAGACAAGAGAAAGTGAGGAAAGAAGGAAAAACAGCATTGGGAAAATAAATCCAATAGCCTGGTTCTCCATTCTAGGGCCTGAACAATTCACTTCTGCTCCAGCTCAAGAAAGAACTTCAGGAGAAAATGAGGATTACCAACTCCTCCACAGTCACCAGCACAAACCTATAGGTCCAACTTTTTACGTCCTAAAGTATTAAAGGAAGTTTTAATAACCTCCTTAATAAATAGTTTTAATAAGTGTTAAAGGATGCTTTCTTTAAATGTCAGGGCCAAATTATTTTAAAAAGACCCATGCTAATAGCACAGTAATTTAAAAAAACCCAGCTTAGAACTCAATACATGGGCTTGTTGCTGGCTTGCTTTGCAGATTTTGGCAAAGAAAATGGCTGAATGAGCTCCAATTGTCTCTTTACTGTTCATGGACCCAAATATGCTCAGAGAAAAAGGAATCTGATTCACCAATTAAAGATTCAAAACCTTTCAAACCCCACAGGTTTGGCTGAAAAAAGGGATCTTTACTTGCTCTCTCCCTCCCGTCTTCATTTTTCATGCTCAGGTGTGGAGATGAACAAAATCAGAGAAAGGTCTGTTTTTCTCGAGATGTGAGAGAGATCAGTCAACCTTAGTAAGGAGGAACTACTCAAAACAAGACTGAGGTGTACAGAAACTCAGTAGCAATGACTGTTCAGCAAGACTCAAATGAACCTGTGTTTACTGTATGTTTTACATCAAGATACACATTGGTGGAAGTCCAAAGCTGGCCTGCCTATAGAAAAATAAAAACCAGCGCATCTGAAACATCTGAGGTCTTAATTCCTTAAGCCCTCAGTGCACACAGCAATAAAACTAAATCTGGTTATGAAAATGGGAAATGCTCAAGAACCTTGAAGAGCTTCAATTACTTTGGACATTTGCTCAAAATCTGACACCCAAGATTGCCAAAGTACTGTTACTGCACTACAGACTTATGATCCTGCTGAGTATCATGGGGCATATGATATTAAGTATTTGGCATGAGTCTGAACAGTAACAGAGAACAGAGAGAAGATGAGTAGTGGGAAAGGGAGAGGAAACTCATTTGAATAAAGAAAATTTAACTCCCTCCCTCCCTAAGTGGACCTAACCTGTGAGCTGTATGCTTTGGAACACAACATAATTATTTGATTTTTTTTAGGCTTTAATGGACTTTGTGACTGGGAGTGAGAGGGAAGAAAGGTGGTTTAGATAAGGAAGAAAAGCAGCACTGAAATTCATTTCAGTGTTACTCAAACATTTGCCAAGAAGTAAATACAGTCTCAAAAGCTTAAGAGGACAGATGAACTTTTGCAAACATAGCCGAGGAGGAGTTCTCTGGTGGTGATGTAAGGCTCTTCCAACAAGGCACCCAGATTTAACTCTCTCATCAAACAGGCTGGAGACACTGCTGGCATCACTAAATCTGGCTGCCAAAAAAGGGCCTCCCAAAAGCTGAAGCACTTTTGTGTGTCCTACTTGCCTCATTTCAGAAAAGGACAGTATCTTGACAAAAAAATGTAACAAATGATCAATTGCTATCAGAGAATGAAAGCTGCTAACTAATTCTGACTTTCGAAAGAAAGAGAAGCCATTTCCTGTCTGCTGATCCAAAAGAAGTGGTAAGACAGTAACAGGTACTGGAGGAATACTGGAGAACTCTTCTGTTGCCTTGCTTTTGACAGAGTATCTGTAGGTGCAGGCAGAAAGATATATCTAAAACCTGAAATACCTGAAAATAATTGTGAAAGATGCAACAGAAGCATTTCAACTCAGGGAGTTATAGAAATGCTTGTTGTATAATGGCAACTTCTGAATCTCGGCACCTATTAAGAACCATCCCTCTTCTATACATTTTCTGTTGCAGAGATCTTCTGTATATCTAACAAGAAAAGTAACCAAAGATTTAAGTAGCCATAATGGCAGGTAACAGAAGTACCTGTCTTTTGTTCACGGCTAAACTAGCCCACTGCACTGGTAAATTTGATGGGAAAAGCTCTTGAAAGTGGCTTCCACTTGAGCAAAGATAAGCACTGTATAGGTTTCCCTTTCTCTTTACACGTAGCCTTCTAAAACTATGTCACGAAGGGATAACTTATTGGGGAGAAATAAATACACATAGCTTGGCTAATATGACACATCATGTACTCGCTCAGAAAGCAGAGACAGAAAATACCAATAACCAGGCAAATAAACTTCAAGTACAATTCTACTTGTCCTGTGAGGAGTGGCTGAGGATTTTGGGTTTGTCTAGTTTGGAAAACGGGAGGCTGAGGGACAGCTCATTGTTCTCGACAGCTTCCTGAGAAGGGGAAGTGAAGAGGGAGGTGCTGAGCTCTTCTCCCTGATAACCAACAACAGGACGTATGGGAATGGTTCAAAGGTGCATCAGGGGAGGTTTTGACTGGACATTAGCAAACATTTCTCTACCAAGAGGACAGTCAGACACTGAAACAAGCTTCCTAGAGGTGGTGAATACCCCAAGCCTGTCAGTATTTAAAAGACATTTGGAAAGTGCCCTTAACAACATGCTTTTGGTCAGCCCTGAATTGGTAAGGCAGTTGGACTAGATAATGGTTGTAGGTCCCTTAGAACTGAAATAGTCTAGTCTGTTCCCTCAAAATGCAGAATGGGCTCTTCAACTTAGTTTTTCAAACTTCTGAGGAACTTTGGAATTTTCCCCTTGCAATTCTCTCCAACTTCTTAAGAATAATCTGCAGATTTTAGTAAATCCTTACCCTAAGTTCCCCCTATCATATCATCATATGATTCCTTCTACTTATAAACCCCTTGTGTGACACTCAGTATTTCCTGTTGGTATCACACTCCCAAAATACATGTACACCGCTATCATCTTCCACTCCTACTTGTGACTTAGCAAACTAGATATACTTAGTTCTGTTCCTTTATTCTTCTCATAAATCCAAGCCCATTCTTATTACCAAATCATAATGTACATGCATGAGGCAAACTGCATGACATCTTAACATTGATCCCTGACTGTGCTGTTAACAACCTTCCATTAGCATGGCTGATGTTACTTCTCACTCTTTCAATGACATCACTTTCAAAGTTTCTCTTCATCACTAGGAGAGAGACATTAGTATTCTGCATTTTATCAAATTGAATCTTGTGTTGTTCTTCCCTGCACATCCTATTAATTTTTCCTCAATTTCCCATCAATTCACATCTTACGTTTGAAAATCTAATTAAAGTGCTGTTTAACAACATTAATGATCTGT
Organism: Psilopsiagon aurifrons; assembly: GCA_025447955.1. Classification (NCBI taxonomy): domain Eukaryota; kingdom Metazoa; phylum Chordata; class Aves; order Psittaciformes; family Psittacidae; genus Psilopsiagon; species Psilopsiagon aurifrons. The sequence goes on from JAOEHY010000894.1 coordinate 17,412, forward strand.
AACAAGGAAGTAAGTAAATTTAGAGCCAACACTGATCTCAGAACACCAATTTAGATACCCCTTCTACTCTGTGTACTGTCAACTGTGGTCTGCCATTTGCAGTCCAGGCTTTTTCTAACATTGCTCATACCCAAACTAATAACAAGTTATGCTTGAGCAACAAAAAAAGAGAGGGGGAAGAAAATCTACCTACATCCTTTTCCTTCACTGTTTTGCCTAGTCTACCTATACACTCTCAACCCCATCCCCATTTTGTTAAC
>JAOEHY010000896.1:0-24345 GCA_025447955.1 Psilopsiagon aurifrons
GTTAAACTTCATCAGGTTGGCATCAGCCCACCTCACAAGAGTGTCAAGGTCCCTCTGGATGGCATTCCTTCCCTCCAATGTATCAACCGAACCACCCAGCTTGGTGTCATCGGCAAAGTTGCTGAGGGTGCACTCAATTCCACTGTCCATGTCACCAACAAATCCATTTTAAACAGTGCACTGGGAATAAACAGAACACACACATGAAAATACTGATGCAAATAAGTTATTCTTTGAAACAATATAGCCATGTAATGGCATAACAGTGCTAGCTGAAGACTGAGAAGTTCTAGCCTTGTTAAAGCAATGACTTTCTATGCCAGTCTGCAAACAGATCCAAGAAATTTTAACTTTCATGTTAAGCACATAACACTATGCAATGGAATAAAAGACTACCTTAGAATTTACCCCTCTTTCTTCTCAAATTTCATTCTGTACAGGAATATGAAATAGCCATTTCTTTTCCAGTGGGATGTAGATCCACAGATTTTTACTGTTTTTCTTTGAGGATCAAGAGCATCATATTCTCCATGCTTTTATTCTCACATAAAAATTACAGAGGAAAATTACTGTGCACTTCCTAACATTTTTATGGTGCAATGACCAAATCCAACTATTTAGCACCTCCATTAAGCTGAAAGAAAATATTTATAATATCGGAGGTTGTGGGTGCTTCATCACTGGTGGTGTTCAAGGTCAGGTTGGACAGAGCCTTGGGTGGCATGGTTTAGTGGGAGGTGTCCCTGCCCATGGCAGGGGGTTGGAAGTGGATGATCTTAAGGTCCTTTCCAACCCTAACTATTCTATGATTCTGTGTTCTTTAATCTTATTTTTCTCACCTTTGCCTCAGTATCCTTCTTGTCTTTTTTGTTACTTGTTTATTTATTAGGATTATATGCTCCAGCTAAATCTGTAATTTGATTTAAGAATCATACCAATGGCCTCTTTTCACTCATTTTACACTCTATATAAATTAAGAAGAAAGCTTAACAGCCTGTCAAACAGCTGTTCTATCTCAGAATTGAGCCAGATAGGGAGATCCGTAACAGCAGGATTCCACAATGGTTACCTTTTTCACAGTTTGTTTATACCATTTTCAAGCAATGCACCTACCTCTCTTCTTTCTTTATATGTGAAGAGCTTTTTTCATGTAACAGCAAAAATACACAGTCACAAATTGAGAAGAAGCCAAACAAAGAAGAAACAAACTACTGTGGCTAAAATAACGCGCCAGGCTCAGTACTCCAAGGAAACCATAGAAGGCAGTTGAAATGGTATTTGTGCTCCTTCAGCACAGCTTCCAGCAACTCCCACAGCCATTGCTCTTCAAATAGCTGTGGGTTATTAGAAAGGGCCCTGAACTGAACCATGAAGAGCCCTTCCAGTAATTTCTTATCACAGAACTGCTAATGAAGACCTGATATTGTCAGAGAAATACTTATCACAAAGGAATGATATTTCACTGCTACTTGGTGGATGACATAAGCTACCAATAGTTCTGCCTTTTATTTGTGTCCTGTTGAAAAGTTAATTTTATATCTCCTCCTTTTCGAGACCCCTTGAGACTAACAAAAAAGAATCTTTGCATGCAATTATTGTGTTTATAGGATCTTTAAAAATGCAGTTAAAGCAGATGAAACAAAACTCATTCACCTTTTAAAAATTTAAGGCTTTCATGAATAATTAAAAATACATATATTAATTCACTCAGGGAAAAAAAAGCAGCTTGAATAATTCTGGAATTATACTGTTAAATCATCAAATACTGCTAGATGAAATGAGCGAATGATAAATGCTTAAGTTAATTCTAAGCATCCTGAAAAAATTCCTTCGGCCAGGGGGTCAAAGTTTTGTGTTCAGCAGCATTAGTAAGCAAAAGGTCAAAAGTTAGGGAAACTTAAAATTTCACACAAAATCAGTGTGAGTCCTGTAGGCTTGAAAAAGTGAAATTATGGGGCTTTAATTCTGTGCTCTTGGAAATATTTAGTAGCAAAGCATGCTCGCTTTGGTCAGTGCCTCAGGATGCATTAAGAAAGTCTTCTGGAATTAGGCATTGGTAATGACATCTGCTCCAAGACACCAACAAAGGAAAAAAAAGGGAAGTGAAAAGAAAACTGCTTGCCATAGAAAACATGCAGTGCCAATCATTTATAAAAGCAAGAAAACCTCCCAAGAGTGACCCCAAACCTCATCATTCTACTATCACCAGGAAGCTGTATAGAAAAGAAAAAGACATTTTTTTCCTTCCAATGTACGAAGAGTATCCAAATCTACTGTGCAGAGAGAAAAAGTACCACATTTTGATAGCTTCTGGTACTGAGTCATGGGAAAATATGTAAATATTTATACAGGTAACTATTAGACAACAGATACTTTCAGTGAGAGATATCCCAGCTGGGACATGAACAGCATCAGGTATTAATGCTCAAAATCTTTTTTTTTTTTGCATTAAAACTCAAACAAAGAGCAAAAATATATCAGGTCTATACTGGAATGTAACACATCATTGTTTTTTCAAGTCCTAGCATCAACTTTATCAACCATGAGGGCCTATCTTTAGCCATACTTGCACAAATACCAAAGTGTGTATGAGTGGCACATAACAGGATGACATTTATACGTTTTAATGAAAAGGAAGACATTGATCTAGAAAATGAAAAGACTGTCAAAAAAAAGAAAAAAAAAAGAGGTAAATACACATCCTTATTATGAAAAAGAGAGGTTTTAATCTTCATTCACTGTAGAACATAACCACAACAGCTGCTATTACTGTATCTTTATTTATAAAAGAAAAGTCTCCAGGTGTTTGAAAAGCTGATATTCTCACCCTAAGAATGCCAGTGTGACAAGCTGTACTGCACCCTACAGACAGATCTCAAGGCTACGTTATGTGGTGCGGAAATAAAAAGAAGAAAATAAAGCTGTGCTTTTTTTGGAAAGCCAACACAATGTGCTTTTACATGCCAGCCTTTGCATTGTCAGAGGAGGCTTAAGAAGCTATTGAGTGACCTAGACAGAGACCCAGAAGTCCATGAACTAATGTTTACTTGTGTGAACTAGCATTTAAAAGAAAAATAGATGAAATTGACTGTGTAAAGGAGCATCTTGTCACAATTTGAATTTAAAATTAGTGGGTTACTGTAAATCCTCAGTCTCAAAGGTATTACAGTGGGACCAGCCGAAAATTTCTGTAGTGCACTGTAAAATTTGTTTGAGAATAAATTGCGTCTTTTGCAATCTTGTTAATATTTCCTTGCTGAAATAATTAATATTTATATTGTTGTCTCACTGAAAGTGTTTGAAATTTCACAATTTTCTTAGCTTCAAGAAATAAGGGAGCTGTGGGGTTTGAATACCCTTTACAAACCCCCCTGTTTCATTACACAGGACCTATTTTGGTAGAACAAATAGAGCATGTTGAATGTTGTAAGTGAAAGAAGGTTTTAAGCTTTGTCTGGGACAAATTTTGCTGAGCAGGAGTAGCTAGCTTTAGCATTTTATTTGTGCCAGCACAGTTAATATCTGATCCAACTTGGATGGAAAGTGTCTGTTCCAAATGTTCAGCAGATGGAAGGGTGGTGAGTAGTAACAAGAAACAGGTTATTTCTATTACAATAAATTGCTTGGAAAACCAGGTATTCTTCCACTGCTACTGAGGTATCATTGTAGCACAACGTGTCCATAAATCAGGTAGACTACTGTCAGCCCAAATGTAAGGTCTCTCACTCTAGCTAGTGCTTCTTTGTAAAATCCAGCAGCTTTCCAGATGCTCATGATCAGGGCTACAGTCGGATCACAAGGAGTTCTCCTTGCATGTTCTTCTGTCCCTTCAGAACAGGGTAAAGCTTATTGAACTGGCGATTTTGTCGCTATAAGGACTATATGTCTAGGTGCCTTTCTGTTTCATGTTACCTTGGCAAGTTCTTGTATAAAAGAAGCATTTCATAGTACTGTTGCTGCTGCTTTTACTGTTAAAAATAAAAGGTACCAACAGGAAAGGAGCAGAATCAGTATCTCTTTCTTTTCAACACAACCACTTGTAATTCTCTTGGCATGAGAGCTGCCAGACACTTTGACTCATGCAGTCAGAGCTAATATACCAGTGTAAAAATAAGAGATACTGAGACAGCAGGAAGTATTCCAGAAAAGCAGTCTGATCTTCACACAGCTTCTTTTCTTTCTCCTACTTGGCGTGCTGTATTTTGCAGCTCATTAGTTATCATATGTTCACTTTGCTCTCTGGTTCTCATGATAAATATCTCTGGTAAAGAAGAGTTCAGCTCAGAGAATCTGCCTTCCCATTTTGGGTACACTGATTAAAGTACTTTTAACTCCAGCATTCTCAGTTGCAGATTGCATCAGTGTCTTTGAGGTACTCATCTCATGTTCCATTTGCTGTTGTATTTAAAAGAATAATTAAGAAAATAAATACTATAGCAATAATATAATCAACTCAAGCTGGTAAGCATAACACTATTTCTTGGGTCTAGGCCATCCCCCCAGCATTGTTTTATATATGCAGTAACAAATGCAGCAAAGGGTCTAAGGCTGGAATATTGATTTAACCCTGAACTGCTTCAGGATCTGCAGACTGCTCAGTTTCATGGCTCTTCCTTTGACCAATTGCATGTAGAGGAAATTCTCAAAGTTCATTCAGAAACATCAGATCCCACTTTCTGATTTCTTCTTAACTGAACAGGGAGAAGTTATGTAATTTTTGCATTTTCATTTTTATAATAATTTAATAGTTTCTTATGTGGTATTTGGGGTTTTTTGTATTACCTTTGTACAATTCTAGCCTGCTTCTCTCTGTGACAGCAGGAAGATTTGTGTCCTAGCATGTATCAGACATTTTAAGTTTTCTGATACTGAAAGCACTGTTACCACTGTGATTCCCTCCAAATAAAGCCAAGAAGGGATGTTAGCAGAGCTTGGGAAGCAGGACTGAAGACGCAATTTGGCCATTACGCAGCTTTCTTCCCTTTTCTGTTTCAGAAAATCATCAGTGGATGACAGAAATATATGTTTTTCTGTTGGCATTTCTTTGTTCTCTGGCTCTTATGTAGAGCTACTCCTCTCATTATTTTTGCTTGTTATTCAGATCTAGGTAGGGAGTTTCTCAGTGTTTACATAAAACTACAGTAGTGTCCAACATTATATTTCCAAGCATTTGATATGTGGGAGCAGCTGCAGAAAGAGTTTGAACCCTCCAAGATTTTTATTCTAATCTCAAGAAGGCACAGAAGATCTTTTTTTAATCTCCTGTGGGGCACCTTCTTTTTCTCTCTGTGCATATTCATCTTAATGTGTAGTCACAAATATATCTGTATTTAAGTCAGTTTAGATACCATGGGAGTTGGATAGAAAACAGTTCCCACAGGCTCAATAGAAATGGAAAATTAAGAACTGGGAAGAAATCCAATGCATATGAATTATGCTTCTTCACTTCCGCTGGTTTCCATTTACAAAGAGCTGATAGTGCTACTCTGAAGGTTCAGGAGTCTAGCACTTCAATAAAACTATCTTATAATTATTATTGCTAGTTCTTACAAAATTTTACAATAGCAATGAAATCCAAATAAAGAAATATATATTATTTTCAATATCATGAATAATTAAAGAAATTAATATTATTTTCAATATTACAATAGTACTTGATTTAGGAAAATGTACAGGGAAGCTTGCAGTCTTCATTAAATTGTACAGAAACATTTTCCCCATTGCTGTTGTTCAGCAGTTCTTTTGTACCTTGAATTGTAAGCATGAGGATCTATATCCTGCCAAAATTATTAAGTATTGACTGTAATGACTCTTTACGTGATAATTTTAGATATCCACAGGATTACTTATTCCAAACTTTGTCCATCTCCTCATCTTTATGATATGTAGACAAGATCCATTGACCAACGCTGTTTTGCATGAGAACATTTCTCAACCATTGAATGGTTTGTAATCTGTCAAGGAACTGTTTTTGTTGCAAACAGCCTCAGGGGCATCTTACAAGTCAGAGATGAGGGGGATGCAGACTTTGAAGAGGTTCAGGAGCCCAGAGAGCCTTTGCTTGAGCATTTGCCCTTCTCACATAGGTGGGAAAGACTGTACTGTATTTCTCTTCAGAGCAGGTTGAAAAGACATTCCACTTTCAAAGCTAGCTGACCAAGGAAATTGTTCAAATTCACAACAACCTTTTCAAATTTCTTCTGGGATGTCAAAAAATGAACTAATACTTTAATTACCAAGTTGAACTAGAGATACTGTTACCTGATTTGAATCTGAAATCTAACATGTGTAAAGGTCTAACAACTGCTTTTGCCAGAGAACCTGTTGTCCATTTTCAAAGAGCCAAGAGCAATCAGAAACCTGTTTTTATCTCATTCTTTTCAGAAACAGTGTTCTGACATCATGATGACCTTTGAAATGAACGGTATATGATAATGACTGGATGAAAAGAAACGTGTGTTGTCTGTCTGAGCAATACTTTTAAACCCTAGTGTTAAATACCTTTTAGTCACCCTTGTGATTCTCCAGATATTAATGTTTAAGCTTTAAAGTCTACCAGCAGCTTGTGACACTTTTACGATACCCCACAGGTCATACCTGGGTGTGAAGATCAATGAGTTATTGGGAACACCAGATTCAGACTTCTGCATGATCTAGTACTACTGAATCTGTATATAATATATAAGCTCCCTTTGATCTGGCTCATTTTAGTCTGAATTCAGAATGAAAATATTCTGTCATATTTTTTCTTAGTAACATACTTGATTCTTGTACAAATATCAAGTGTTTTAATGAGTTTCCTCCATTTTATGAGCCTTTTATCTGTTATTCTGAAGCTTTGTTGAGATAAACCTCATAACAATGAAAGAATTCCTAGTCTCAAATATCTGCATGTAAACTTAATGATTGGCGGTAAAGCTTTTGTAAATATGGATCCAACAAAGAATAATTTTTCCAATATCTGATGGTGAAATAGAACCTGTGGGGCCTGTAGCCCAAGGGCAGTGTAATATCAGAAGTGAAGTACTGGAGGTGTAATATCTGAGCATAATTACTAACAGTTTCTCATCTGAAACATGCCCAATGTCAGAATTCCAGAGTGCTCTCCTATTTTTAGTTTATCTGTTCGCATTAACTAAATTAAAACACATCATCAAAAGCTCCAGGCATTGTATGCTTTTTTAATAACAGATAAGTATTATAAAGGATTTGCACTGTAGTCTGAAAGGCTTCCTAGACCACCTTCTAGAATTTCCATAGAATCACTCCTATCTTCAGAAAAAATCCTAGGCAAAATATGTGGATCTGCAAGTTGCCTTCAAGCTTTTAGCCACAATGTGGCTGTCTCTCTTAAAGCCACTGTTGCACCAGTAGTTTGGAAAACACCAATCTCTAGCATAAGTGGAATCATATTATAGCATTATTGTACAACTTTTAACTTACCTGGAGATGCTGTGAAATGCTTTACAAATAAAGGAATAGAGTCTTTACGTATTTCCTACAAACTTTATCAACAAGTAAACACAGTGGTTTACACAAGCAAATGTTTTTTAATGTTGCATCTTTACAGCATGCACAGAGTTCAGGAATTGACACTGGTGCTTACAGAAGCTTAATATAAGATCCTTAGCTGAGAAGATGATAGGACGCTTCCAGCACATATCAAAAATCATGAAATGAGCTTCAGATAGTAGCCAAGGGTTCAACAGGATCACGTGTAACAGTGTAGAGGCATTGTCCTGCTCTCCCCTGTTGATATGTTTGTGACTCGGCTGAGTCACTAAGTAGTTCAGCAACCCAAGAAATCTCTGATAGAAAGGTGTCATCAGAGAAATGGCAGAGAAATCTGTATCCTTTTCTGCCAGTGAAATCACTGGAGCTGGCTAGAAAATTAGCTGCATTTCTAACAATCTATTCCACGTGACAAAAAGGCCTTTTTTCCTCTCAGGTCATGTTTCTGTGAATTCAAGGGGAGGGGGAAAAAGAATGTCCTAATGTCCTGCAGGAAGAAAAAGAAAAGCCTGTCTGGGACCCTGAAAGAAGAAGGAAATGCAATCATATAAACAGAGAAGTCAATTTAATTTGATTAAACCATGGCCAGGTTGGATAGGGCTTTGATCAACCTGGTCTAAGTGTCCTTGCCTATGGCAGGATTGCTGGGACTAGGTGATCTTTAAGGCCCCTTCCAACACAAACCGTTCCATGATTCTATGATTCTGTAAGAAAAACTGCAGGCAGGAAAAAGCAACACAAAATTACTGCAGGAAAAGTCTAACAAAGTTTTTTTGGTAACCTTTGGAAAGTTTCCATAACAGAGGGCTCAAAATGGGCTTTTAAACCTTTTGAAGTTTTTTTAATCACTAGTCACAAGAGTTTCCTAGTATTTACTTTGTGAAATTCTTCTTTCTAGTTGTAGGAGAGGATTGGTCAGGATGTGTTAAACCAAGATGTGCAAATGCTTCTGAACTTCATCATGCCAGTGGCAGGTTAAGAACTCTCATACTGTGAAAGTAAAGCTTGCTGCTTAGGCAGAAAGATAATTCAAGCTCCAAAGATTGGTCAGATAAGGAATATAAACATGTTTTATTCAAGCCTCTTAAAACTTCTGCTCATGTCTCTGCCAATGCATGCTTTTCCAGGAATATGAAATTGAGATCTTCTAAATTTGGCTTTGCATGTTTTTAGCAGCTTTTTACAACTGGATCCAACATCCAAACTGATACTATATCTCTGTTTTTCTTCACTGGGTTACTGCAGATTGATGACAGATTGAAAAACAGCTTTATATGGGAAGAGTTTCAAAAAGCCTCCCAAACTGTTAGCAATTTATTTATTTTTCTGCTTACTGTGGAAATGTTTTGTGGAAATGTATTGCAAGGTATCATCCTCAACTGGTATCGCTCAGTCAGCTCCAGGACATTTGGCTCTGCAGGGAAGCTCCAGCAGTCGTCTGAGAAAGCCTCAGAAAGGAGCCCCTTGAACACAGAAACATTCACAGTGACATCTCAAGTAGTTATTTTGTCAGTAGAATCAAGACTTAGAGATGCTTTGAATCATCTGACAGGAGTCAAACAGGAAAGAAATATGTAGTAGGGCAATGCCTATGCAATCTAGACCCACACCATGTAATTAGAATCATAGAATCATAGAATATTAAATAATAATAGAATAATTGAAATAGAATAATTGGAAGCAGTCACACAAAACCCAGCCATTGCTCTTGCCCTCGGTGAACCAGAGCTCATTCCTGCTTTGCCTGCAACATAGCCTTTCTTTTCCCGTTTCCCGTTGGATTTGTCCCCATGTCATCTGACAGGTTGCTGTGTGAAAGGGACGGAGCTGTGGAGGGGAGCTGCAGTTGGGTGGGAGAATTCCCCCCAGGGAGCTCTACGGGTTACTTAACTTGACAGCCATGTAGCTGATAGGCACAGAGCTCCTGCTTTAGAGCCAGACCAGAGGCGGAGGAAGTAACAGTTACTGTTTCTTTTCTTGTGACAAAACAAGAGGCAAACCAAGATCCCTGAGTGCAAGGTGCTATGCAAACACAACATCGCGTCTAACCCTACCAGCAAGTAGTTTCGATATATACAGACAACGAAGGGGGTGTAGTAGCACTTTCTAGACCTTTGCGTGAGGATGTGAGAGGCTTTATCCTCAGTCATTCTGAAGGGAGATTTTGAAGAAAAAGGAATCAAAGGAATGGGCATATGCACAGTTAATTTTTAATGACAGTTAATCACAAGGAACATGACACCTGTGATTCAGGTAACATCAGAGTTAAAAAAAAGTAGCCTGCACCTCACATCTAATCTCTATAAAGACAGGTGGCTACTAGGCTGCTGCTCTCTGACACTGATCTCACGCCTGCGCTGAGCTTTCTGCTTGCAGATGTAAAGACCCTCTTGGCCTTTGCAGTTTAACTTCTGAGATGCAGCTAAGATTTACTTCCAACAGGCTGGCCACTTTCCTTCTTTCTTAACATTATATGTATCTATGCATATCTGATAGGTTAACATATGCTATTTTAATGTATTTTTGTATTCTATCATCAATATGTTTAGTATATTTCCTTTAAAGCTAGGTCTTTGAAAAAAAATTGTTTCTCTAGGTCTTGATTCTTTGACATTTATCTCTTTCTCTGGGGATCAACATGCAATGCTTCCAAATTTATTAGTTAACTTTTAAGCTCTTTATTTTATTTAGATGCTCCCATTTTGCCTTTACAAATACCAGATAAGCTAAAGCAGGAATGTCTTCACAAATAAATGGCAATTCAGTGCATGGTCTTGTTTCATGCCACCAGCACTGGGAGCAGCTCAAAATCCCCTGAGATTTGTCAGGCTTCATCATAGAACCATTTAGGCTGGAAAAGATCCTTAAGATCATTGAGTGCAACACTACACACGGGCTACTTGGCGTGGTGGTGGCAGTACCAAGGACACTGCATCTGACTCAGCTTTCTCTGGATGAAAGTTGTTTCTGCTGCTGTTATAGGAATGAAACTAGCTTTGCCTGGTGTGTGGAAAAACAACTACAATTTAAAGGGTAAATTAAACCCCCCCACAAAACTGGGGGTGGGTAAACAACCTAAAAGGTCACAAATCAGAGCTGTGCAGGCAGAAGATGCACAAACATAACCTTCTGAACCCCTTTGAAACTGGAAATAATCATGAATAGCCCTCTCCATGCATACTCTTCCTTCTGTGTGACTTCTCAGTTAACCAGAGTCACTCCTTCCTACTCAGCCATCAGCTGAGCCACTGAATAAATGCCTTGCCAGGTCTTCTTGGTTTGTTTGTCTGATGTGTCTCACTTCCTCTGCAAACTCTTACCCTTGCTGCTGAGTGGCCCACTGCCTCTTCAGATCTGGGAAGCACCACTGCATGCTGATATAAGACCAAAATTTTAGCCATCAATATTCACAGAAGTGTATGTGACCCGTGTGCAGAAACTCAGAAAAATACAGGTTTCTGAAGACAAGGAAATACCTGGTAGAGAAGGAGCTTGACGCTGCAGGAGACAAATGAGGATTATTGTGTAAATTTTAACAAGGCAAATGTAATGAACAAAATAAGAAGTCACAGACTAACTTGTTTATGCATGATTGCCCCCCTTCTTAGCTCCCTAAGGATGCATGACCATCTTTATCAGAGGCAGATGGAAGAACGTATGGCTAAGCATTCGTCTTCACAAAGAGTACCATGGTTCAAATTGTGGTTCCCTAAATGTGCTCTTTCACTGCCCACAGCTTGAACTTTGTCTAACCTACATGCTGCAAACAGGCGGATGGAGCTGAGATTAACTTCTGCTTAGGGCACAGGAATCTCTTTCATTCACACATGACCTGAAATGCAAATCATCGTGTCCTTTGGGACATATCACACAAGGACCTGCTGGCTCAGAGAAGACAGGGTGTGCCATCAGCCATGTTCCAGCCTCAGAAAACACTGATTATACATCAGATTTGCAAGTAAACCAGTGTAACTCTCTCATTCTTCAGATGAACTGTACTTAGGCACATGCACATACTAAAGGACCCTGCTGAACGAGATAGACTCCAGCATGTGCTTATTTGTAAAATCTATTTTCAATTATTTAAAGTGCAGGATGATTTTATATAAGTTTAATTTTTAGGTCTTTTAACATCCAACATAAAATTTCAGCTGTTTTTTACTGCATAATTCCTACTTAAATCATGCATGCTTTTGAAAGTTTGTTTCCATATCGGTTTACAGAAAAGGGCTTAAAACTTTAAAAGCTTTGAGACAAAACTGCCCCTTTTCAGTAAGTCCTCATCTTGCTTTGTTGCGTCACACTTGGAAGGTAGATATGAGAAAGGGAAAAAATATTTGCACGCTGAAGTACTGCTTTCATTGATGTAAATACTTGGAAATTAAGCAGAGTGCCAGAAGGTACGGATAGATTCTAAAACTAAATGCTTTCCAGTACTTTCAAACATAAATATCTGTTAGATGAAAGCACACTACAAAAAAAAGGAAAGACCATATGGTTTCAATGCTATCCATGTGCAAACAATGCCACCCTTAAAAATAGTTAACTGATGATCTTTCTGAATTAGATCAGACATCTTGCTTCCACTGAGGGGAAGAAGACACGACAGTGCATGCTGCACAATATGCATTACAGAAAGAAAAAAAACCTTGGATGAAACATCTTGTATAAGTAAATAAGTCATTCTAGTTCTAACAGCTACTTTTATAGGCATTCCTGTGTTTTATTGGTTGCTTGGGAAAAGGAAGAAATGAGATAAAAATACTATAGAAACAGACATTTAATGTCCCCAGAAACTGATTTCCTACAAGCTGTGTAAAATTTTTATGCTTAAAACAAATGGATTTTGAAAGTTTCAAATACTATTCATTCAACAGAACATTTACAAGAAGCTTTTTCTGGTTTTGGCTCTCATGTAACAGTTCACAAATCTCTGCTGCCTACTTCTGTTAAAAAAACATTGATTGATCTCAGATTCCTTAACTAATGCAAATATTCCCAAATGGAAATGTCAACCAGACTACACATAGAAAAGCACTGAACAACATTTCTGGGGCAGTCAGACAAGACTGTGCTAGGTGAGAAGTTTTCAAGTTTTAGAAAATGGTGATGACCTGCTTTTGGGTCACCATCGTGACCCAAGCATGGTGTCTCTGTATCAGCTGAGTTTCTCTTGGAGAAGGATAGAAAACCTATGCCTAGTTTTCAGTGTTTTCTTTCAATCCCCTGTAACCTTGTAGTTGTCTGCAGGAGCTGCTCAGCCTTCGGTTACAGCATTGGCTTGTCCTGGGCTACTGGAGACACTTGCAACCACTAGTTAGGGCCTGTTTTCATTCTTTTACCTTGGGAAATCTGGTATGTTGCTATTATAAAATACTGTAGGACCCTCTACAAAGCCTTTACTCATCACCTTGGGAATCACAATCCACCCTATGAGAACCTTTGACTATCAATAATCTTGATGTGATATTCCTGTGGTTTACATTGTGTACATGATTGTGTCAGAAGTTTGGAGCTTGATTTTCCAACCACAACCAATGTGCAGGTGAATCAGGTGAAATCACTTGCAGCTTTTTGATTTGCACCTTGAGGGCAGACACTGCTGCAACACTATGAAGTTTGACAGGGACCCTGCTGCTGAATACCTTCTCATACCCTTCCTTCTCCAATCTCATTCACATCCTACAATGCTGAAGGGCAAATTACACTGCAAATGTAAGCACTGAGGGTTTTTTTGTATAACTCTCAACCAAACTGTCTGCCTTCAGTCATTGTAAGGAAAATACTAAATTCTCGACATTTAATGTCAAAGAGATTCTGCAACACTTTTTGGTGGGGAGAAGGGGAAGTAAAAAAACCCAACTCAAACCCAAACCACCAAAGAAAAAAGCACTTTAAAAGGCCAGAGACACCATTAGTGTCTGGGCCAGACTGCCCGATTTCCGGGTTCAATTTTTCCTTGGGAAACCAGGTTTACATGTTGCCTCTATCCAAGCTATTTACAGTATCAACTGGTAACACATCAATTATTATAGCAGTGTGTGCAGTTACAGGCACTGCAGAGAGGACAAAAGTAAAGAGGTTGCAAATAAAACATAATTCTTAGCTATTTCTTGTATTAGGATTGTATGTTAAGGCTGAAGAGTCAAGAGGAATGTAAAAATTATCTTTATTTCCATATACAACTCACTTTTTTTTATGCAGATACAGCCATTGTTATTTTTTATTTCTTAATGATTAGTCGATAATCTCCCAGAGGATGGTAAAACACAGAGAAATCAACTTAGTACTACAAACTGCATTCTTAAGGAGCTGAACATTTACTTTGGTGTTTCCTTAAAGAAGTCATTCTTTTGTAACAGGAAGTCCCATGTTAGAAAAAGAGAATGTTAACTGAAAAAAATACAAGCTACTCTGTTTTGAGAAAGACCTTGAAGTCCTTGCAGAGAAGCAAAAGGATGTGGCTTCAGTTTCTTCCCATATCTGAATGTGGGAACTATAAATAGTGAGTAAACTGAAGCAGTGAGAAAAAAAAAGAAAGAAAAGTTTAAAAAAAGTATGTAAGAATAGCACATGTTCAGTAGATGAAAAAGGACTTTACTTCTTGACACACTCAGTCCTATCCAGGCAATCTACCTTGATCACTGAGCAAAGATCAGAGCCAAGATGTATGAAAGAAAAAGATAAATTTCCCTCATGATTACCATAACACATACTTTTTCTCTGAGTGATTTTTACTTATTCACTGAACATAAACTCATTTCTTTAAAATTGCTTTATGGAAAACTAACAGAAATTTTTCATCGAGAGTCAGGTTTTCAACTCATAGAGTCTCTGTGGCTCCTTTTGGCTGGACTTAACAGGAAAATGTCTCCTGATCAAAACATAGCTACAGCAGAAATGACACAAGCCCAAACAAGTCATGGGAGGTGAAAACACAAACCGTATTTCCAGCCTCTATTGCTCTTTTAACCACAGCATCTAGGTGAACTCAATCTTTTCACAGAATGATGGAAAGCTGCGATGTGAAAACTGAAATGTTGGATACTGTTAGGAAGTGACCATTAACTTGGACTGTGAAAAAAATTTTCCATGTCCTCTGTGTATGCAATGTGAAAGTAATGCCCCTTGCATTTCCGGGCTTTGCCTGTGCTTTGTTCTCAAATTATCTCCCTTTTTTACCCTTATTTTGAAATGCTGTTCATTTCTTAATGTTGAATTCTTATAGTTCTGCTTTTTTGTTCCTTTTAGTTAAAAAAGCAAAACATAATTCTTCAGCCTTTTAAACCCAAAGCCTTTAATAAAGTTGATGAAGACTTAAATAATGCTGGGGGCTTGCTTTTTGTTTTAACTTTCTCTTGTCCCCTAAAAAGCATGCCTTTTCCAGCATGTGGATTGTCTTTGAATTTCTAAAGAGCCCATAGCAAAGGGAGATCTGAGTCAAAGGAGAGCAACCTTCTTTTTACAGATATCTGAATGAAGAGGAGACTTTGAAAGATGATCATTGCAGAAGTTTGCCCTGACAACCCTTCAGGAAAGGGATTGGTATCCCGGGCCTTGTATTGAAAAGATGGTGCAAATGCTGCCATTAAAAATGTTAATCCTTCCTAGCAGCTGAATTTATATAGGGAAACAGCCCCTGTGGTAGCAGGATCTCTTACAGAGCTTACTCTTAGGTGAGGAATGCTGGCAAGGAATCTTATTCTGCACTGTAGTTACTGCAATGGAATAACATGATGTCTATTCTACAATATTCAGAGTAAGTTGGATTTGCTCCTCTTTTTTCTGGAGTGTCTGAATATTGATGTGAAAAAAACCCAGATTTATTCTAGCTAACTCATATTTCAAGAAGTCAGCATTTCTTGATAACCTAAGGAGAATCAAGGAAGATTCCAGTGCTTGAAAAACCTTACTCCTACAGTGCAAAATCAGTTGGATTTGGGTACATGCATTTATCTGACTCCTATTAAAACCGTGTCTTAAACTCATGGAGAGATTAGCAGTGCAAGAATATATAAAAGATATTGAACACAGTAGAAATGCATCCAACTAACTGAAACAGAGAGTAAGAATCAGACTACCCTGTGGAGGACCGTTCTGTGCTGACTAGAAAATCCCAATCCCTGTGATACATTCCTGTTTAATCAGAATTTCTTACTGGTATGGACTTGATCACTTTTTTCGTATTTATAGGCAACAAATAGAAGACCTGAATAAGGATTTCATTAAATTGAGAAAATGAATAAATGCTATAAGATATTGTTCAATTATTAACCTTATTTTCACTCTAATGGAGCAGAGGAAAATCTACACTGTTATAATCATAGCTGTTTGCTCAGTGGGTTTACTTAATGGAATGATAAGAATTAAGAGAGAAAGTCCTGCTGCCTTAGCACAGCAAGAAATAACTCCCATGGCTTGAAAAAGGATCTGAGAGGGTAGTACTGCTAAATATGGCAATTTACTTGGCTAAAAGTTCCTAGAAAATACATATATTATCAGCTGAAAGCACTTGAAGGCACAATTGCCAATTAAGAATACATAGTCAGGGGTTTAGAAGCTAACTTCAAGGACAGTACTTGTAGCATGACACAAAAACAAAACCTATGATGTTCTCTTTCTTCTCGTCATAATGGCTACTTAGCAGTACATGCAGTTCTATTTTATCTTCATGAAGCCAGCAGCTAAAAATAGTTGAATATATAATTGTATAGTAGTCAATAGCTGTGAATATAATTACACAAGTATAAACTTATGAATATTGTGGTATTTGTTACATAATAAAGAATTCAGTGCTGTTTCTGCTGCCTATCTGTTGTTGTTGATTTGGCATCATCCTTCAGTCTTTCAGTAGGAAAACAATGGAAGTAACTTCATGAGATTTTAGGTTGTTCAAGTCCTCTGCTCCTTCAGTAACCCCCATCTGCAATGAACAATATGGTGCTTTGTCCATAGATTTTAAGTAAAGTTTATCATTCTCTAGTAAAAGAGTTTTATTATGTACATACCTGTCAGTCTACAGGATAATTTCAGAGTTTTATTCATAGCCTTTTTTAGCTCTTTGCTGAACTGAAACTTCATTTCAGCAGACTGTGGGTCCATGATTTCTGTAGTCTTTCATTGAAAACTAACCACACTAGATATATGGCTGCATTCTGGTTTATCAAAGGAAGGACTGCGTCCAGAAAATAAATAAACTGTAAAATATTTGCATTGTTTATGTCATGCCCCCTCACAGGGACACAAGGTGTCTAGGACAATTGATAATAATTTTGAAGTCAGTGCATTTGAACTACAGAGACTTGAAAGCCAAAGAAAATGCTGGCAGTGAGATCTGCAGCTCAAGCATGCAATCACAAACCCAAGTCATCTAAATCGCAGAGCAACACCATGTGGGTGCAGAGCTTTTGAATCTCTTCATGGCACAATAGGGATTATTTAGCCAGAACACCTTCATGGCTCTGCTTTACAGACAGGATCACGGACCAAAACTGTAATCACAGAATCAAAAGAGCATGCCTCGGAAACTGCAGAGAAGATGAAATCTTACATTAAATATTCATGTCAATATCCTGCCAGGTATATGTACTCAAGAATTCATTTCATTGTTTGCCTGCAAAACCCAAGACTTCTAATCCTTTCCCCACAATCCTCACAGTGAAAGTAAATGTAATTAGTATGTTAGAGTAGGCAGAGAGCACTCTGCAGTATATCAGGAAATAGTCCCATAGAAA
The DNA here is from genome assembly GCA_025447955.1 of Psilopsiagon aurifrons. Classification (NCBI taxonomy): domain Eukaryota; kingdom Metazoa; phylum Chordata; class Aves; order Psittaciformes; family Psittacidae; genus Psilopsiagon; species Psilopsiagon aurifrons. The sequence goes on from JAOEHY010000896.1 coordinate 17,247, forward strand.
CAGATTAGCAGCTGTTCTAGAAAACCAAACAAGCCTCTAAATTAAATGCAGCTTCACTTTGATGCCAGTGAATAAAGCACTTTTGGTGCCCTCAAGATGCCTTTCTCTAAACAGAGGTTCCCATTGTGGCATTCTTGTGCAGAGCAGTAACATGGTTTTACTTTTTGTTTGATAAAGTTGCATACCTTAAGCCTGACAGCATTCATGATACCTTACTGCCTGTCAGCACTTTGAGCAAAGCTCTTCTTTTTCACTAGAAAACAGTGCGGATACAGTATTAACTTAGGAACAAAATTGCAGGTTATCAAATGGTATTTTAGAAGCTCTGAAACACTGAGTTTTACAATCCAAAATTGAAATTTTCTAGCAGTTAATAATCTAGTTAAATGTTCAACATCATTTCCACAGTGCCACTATTGTGCGGTCAATCATGATGCAGTCTAAATAATTTCTAACTGAAAATTTGATTATTTCTACTAGGTGTATCACAGCATTATTCTTACTACTCCTCTCTAATTTGTGGATGAAGAATCCAGCAATTTCACATAACAACTAACAACATGAAGTTTTCTATACAGGAGAGTGAAAGGATGACTGACAGGGAATATTATAGTGGAATGAATAATCATCTGTTGAATAATCCGTTCAAAATATTTCTCAAATTATTAATAGACCTTGACTGACCCCTCTTCTGGCAAATTTTCAGTTTTGTCAAAGCTGGTAACAGCCATCATGTATAAAACACTGACTCCAATGAGACTTTGTAAAAAGAACGGCAGAAAAAAATTATAAGATATTTAGGAACCTGATTTTACATATCTGTTTTTTAAAACCTGTCCTATTCATGAGCTACATGAATCCAACTTTGCTGAACATGAGAGTTGCTTGGATTTGGATTACCTACTTTGTTGGATTAGCTAAATCACACTCTGGACATGCCTCTGTCATCCATTAGCTATACAAAAATCCTAGGGCAACTCAAATCCTAATTGAAGCACTTCCTGTAAAAGCCAGATGCTGAGTGAGATTGATCCATGCCTCTGTTCATGGTGAGGTAGGCCTTCCAGGCAAAGCACAACCAGCTGAAAATTGTTTTGATGTAACTGTGCTGCTGCTACTTAACAAAAGGCAGCCTCTGCATCTTCTGGCAGCTTCAGAGTGTTCATCCCTACAGCAAAGAAAAAGAAATCTTGACAAGGTCCAAAGGTCCCCACTGACCCCAGTGGGACCAGCAGGCAGGTTAATGGCAGCACCCAACAATATTCAGTTTCCTTTCAGCAGCAAATATCACTTCTGTAATACCTCAGAGACTACAGTAGTGAAAAAGAAATGCAGCCCTATGGAAATTAGTGGCAGTACTGATTGTTGACTTCACCAAGTCACCATTTCATCCACCTCTATTGCCCAGTCTTCCTGCTAGGTGAGGTGTCTCAGTACCACAGTGAATTGCTTGATGTAGATATCTTGCTTCACAGACTCAACTTGAACCCACCCCAGCACTTACCCAGCTGCTGCCATGGCACTTAGAAACAGCAGGGAGCTGAGGCTCTGATGCACACCAGTTGTGGCAAAACCCATTTATTTCTCTTTATTTGAATTTTTAATGTCCTGCTGGAACATACTCCCAGATTAACACATTTCAGTACACTCACATCCCTGAACAGAAGCTACAGCAGTTAGTCAACCTTGTAAGAAGTCAGCACTGTCCTCTGCGTCACTTGGTGGACTGAGTGATAGCTGCTCAATTCTCAGCAAATGTAGTCATCACATATTATCACATATTCCAATACTTGTTATACACTTTCTCAATAGAAAGTTCTAACAATATAGGGATGAGGTCACTTGAAATTTTAACATGCCTTGTCTTCTCTGAAGGCACTTATCCTCTTAAATTAATGGTCGACCAGTGGTGGTGAAATGAAACCTTCATTATTTAATCTATTACCTCTACAGACTGCTTCAGCTAAACACAGACCCCATCCTTCTCCTGGAATTTGCTGTCTATAGTTTTGTTGCTGGCGAAATTGGACACTTCTATTATCTATTAAGCAAAGTTCCAGATGTGTTTGCTGACACTTTAAAACTCATAAGCAGAAAACGTTTTGCTCATAATAATGTTTACATGATTAGATACAATTTTAATTAAAAGTAGCAGAAGACAGTAGATCATAAAAATGAAATAACCACCTCATTGACTGATTTATTGGAAACATTTAAGAAGAATATTTTAGTCCAGTAATGGTGATAATACCAGTTTCCTGTTTACGGTATGTTTTCTGAGATATTTAGCCCACAAATATTTCCGAGCTATCTCAAGCATAATAACAAGTTATTATAGAGGAAGACTATAGAAATAGTCAGAAATTACATATTTTAATTATAAATACATATTTTCACCTTTGAATCTAGGTTGGCGAAGTTTTAAAACGGTTCATTTTATTGTTACTGTTAATTGGAAAGCGCAAAGATTAAACAAATGAAATTATTTTGAATCAATGGTGCTATAAATAAACATAATAAATGGAATAACAGCCTTATGAGATTGCATATAATTTAAAGCTAGCTGCAGCTCCCATGTCATTATTGCTTTTAAAGGAAAGACATATTTTCCATGATAAGTTACCTAATTCCAAGAAGAAAGCTGGTCAGTAAATATTGAGAATAAACCATTACTTTGCAATTGATTTTCATATCAATTCTCTGCATGTATTTTAGTCAGGAAAATTATTTCAGTAGCAAAATGCAGAATCAAGTTTCTGTTGTGGTCAAAAGACTCATTCATGTCTTAAGTAATGCATTACTAGAGTTGATGAGTTTCTTTTTAAAGGCTTTGTGTTTGTGAAAATGTTCCTGATAGATTAAAAAAATAAAGCTTCTTGAACGTCATGAAAGGTGAATTCTTCAGCAATTACAAGCAGGTTGTTCCCAGGTGCCATGTAACTTGGCTAGGTTTATCTCTGTGTGCTTTGTTTAACCTGCCCCATGACATCATTGCCTGATTCTGATCACTGGCATCAAAAGAAAAGAAACAAAAACAAAACCCTAGAAACTAGTGAAATGTTTCTCATTGATTTTGAATCACAAATGTCTGAAACTGGTATAAATTTTAAAATGTTTTATTGCATTTCTTAGCAGACCCTATAAAGCAATGACAATCTTAATGCCGAATGGTTCTGTAACCTGCAGGAATGTTGTACAGTCAGTGAAGAAAATCACTTGGGCATTACTCATGCTTGTATTACCAGAGCCATTATCTCTTTGCAAGCATTTGTTACCGCAGTGACTCAAAAATAAACCAACTTCACAGCCTCCTTTAAATTTAAAAAAGATTAAATAACTGTCTGTATGAGGAGCATAGCATAACTCCATGGCTATTTGTGCATACCAAACCAATTTAAAAGCAATAGAGCAAGCTGGCAGTGTTACGATATAATAGCTCCTTGTTTTACAATACTACCCAGAAGTGTTGCTCAAGCAGACTAAGAATTCTTCACTGACTGTCAAGTTGGAGTTTACCTGATCAACGAGAAATTTTGATTCAATATCTGCAGCCGAGACTGCAGACAGGATGGGACAGTTTGCAGTGCATGACAGCTCTATCCCGAGCCAATTCTTTTGACATTTCTACAGTTTCACTGTGGACCTGACAAATTAATACCCGAGGCAGGTTGTAACTTCGAAGTTAAATATGCAATTATTCCAGTTGAATGTAAAATGTTTTTGTAGCATAAAGTGCCTGTGAGGCAGGAATTCATTTACAAGACTATAAGAGTAGGTTTAACATCAGTCATGCAAATGGCATTTTAATCTTTTCCCATCCTGAACAGAAATACTTGTAGGGCCTCCTGGAAATCTGTAATGTGACCATCCTCAAATATTTTCCTTTTTTATAATTAGAATATGTTATTCTCCTACATGATTAGGAATCCCCTGGTGACAGTGTCCCCAGTGCTTATGAAGAGAGCAAATCTTTGCTTTAGAGGTTGTGTATGATCAATTTGTAGGAAGAGGACTGCATGTGAATGAAGTGTGAAACTGATAAGCTGAACACCTGCACACAGGATTCTATTTTATTTTGAGTGTAATGGTAAACTTACATGGTTACAGAAAACAACAACAAAGCCCAACAATCACAGGCATCTCTCAACAAACAGAGCAGCTCCCATAAGGAAGCCAGTGATTGAGGCTGAGATTTTGTAGCAGGAATTTCTAGCGCAAACGTGAGGCTGATCACCTGTTGTTTTTATAACTCAGTGCCTGTATGTTTGCATACACATTGCATAGAATTATATATCAATATACGAAAACATTACCACTGAGGTAACCTATCCATCCATTGGAGTCGCACACATGGTAATGAGACCCCACCTAAGAACTGTGTCATTCTTTTGGGTCCGAATTATTTTCCTCAGTCCAAAATATTTTCCTCAAAAGAAAGGGATGGAGTCAGATTCTGCTAAGAGAGATCATTTGGTTCACTGGGAGCCAGGATTACCTTCTTGACCATCACTGTTTTCCTGGCAGCATATCTAAATGAATGTTTCTGATTGTCTTGGGTGTGTTAAATTTAGGTATTCAGTAAAAAGGAATTTGTTATGCTGGTCTGCATATACGGAGGTTCTCGTGCAAAATCATCATTTACGCCTGCGTTTCTTTGCACAATATGAAATGGAGGTCTGATCCACTGAAATGAAAGGGAATTCCCAATCAATACAGAATTTCACGAATAGTGATAAAAACGGTGTGAAAAATATCTCAGGGAATAAAAAGAAAAAACAGCTCTCAGATGTACAGAATAAATAAAAATGAAGCAAAAGCTCTTCTGTTTCCAGCTGTCAGCAACAGTGTAATTTTGCAAGGAAGTTTGGGAGTAATAGATTTAAAGGAAAGTTCCCTGAGAGCCTGATGTCTATTCTCACATGAGTGTACATTTGGCTTATGAATGACACTATCACCTATATTTATTAACTAGTTGGTTTTTTTTTTTGTTACCTTGCTGTTCTAATTTTGAAGTGACAAAGAATGGCAACCCCTGAAATCCAGTTCTTGGCTCACAAACTGCACATTTATTGCAACTCCGAGGCGAAAGAGGTCTTCAGTCGAGCAATGTTTAGCACTGCCTTGGAAAATCCCCATGAGATTCCTGTCTGCTGTCACCACAGCCCTTCCCAGCCTGCCTGTGGAGAAATGAGGGGACAGGGATACCTCTGCATTAGCAACCATGTTCAATAGTAATGCCAGATGTGAAGCTCTCATTAACAGTGAGTGAGATCCTGGCCCTGAGAAAATCAATGACCTCAAACTGAAACATCCCTCTTGAGATGTGTTTATAACACAAGTATGCTGCTAACCATGTTAGCATTAATGCACGTCTAGGGAACAGAAAGGCTATTCTTACCAAGACAATATAGTATAGCAAGGCAGTAAACTGCATCTTAAAATGTATTTCAATCTACTGCTAATATAAATTAATATGTCAGTTCATATTGTATTGGCAGTTGTGCTAAGGCACTGTCCTGAAAAAGACTGATTAGTAACTCAGAATAGACTTAAACTTCTGCATTAAGTAAACATGTCATAATCATAAAGCAAGCTCTCTTTTTGCATTTAGAATTATTTTTGGGGTTATCTTTTCCCTTTCATATTTATGAAACAGAAGAAAGAAATATTGAAGCAGATGGTCAAGATAGGAGAGTGAGAGTCAACCTGTATCAAAAGCAGATAGGAGGGATTAGGAAAGAACACTGGCTGTCTGATCAGGAATTCAAAACTCATGTGAAAGGGGAGGCTCTGAACGCTTGTAGATATTTTGAAGTGGGAACAGGTTGCCAGTGGGAGCCCAAGCAGGCAACGCTACCTGGAGGGAAGGAAACAACCAATTGTTCTGGTGCTGGCGAGGGGCTGCAGCATTGCCCCTGACCCACTTCTGCTGTTCCTCACAAGGAAGAGCACACATGGATCGTACCACTTTGTAAGAACAAGTATTAGAGGACTTGAAATTTTGAATGCAATATATACTTCATTAAAATTCACAAATCCAAATTTTTCTTTTCAGAAATAATACATAAATGCAAATAAGGGCTGCAACTTGAGGAAAAGACTAGAATGAATCAGTGAGAGGTCCTTACTTTCCAGAGGTGTTTCTGTATGTGTGAAAAATGCAGAATTAATGACGACAAAGTCACACTTCCTGTATCATTCCTTCTGTAAAGCTCTTGTAATGAAGTCTGAATCCTGAGACACACAAGACTTTTTTCTGCACTTAAACACTTTTATATATTCAGTTTTCTGAACACTACTCCAGCACTTTCAAAGATATTTGGGCAGGTCAGTTCAGACGCTGGGGAAAATACTTTAAAATGAAGCAGTACAAAATTATTAGAAAAATAAAAGCAGAGAAGAACTACTACATGCTGCTGTCTCATGACCTTCTAAACACCCGTTAACTTGAGATTTTGGGAAACACTAATATGTGACTTGGATTTAATTACAGCCTATTCTACTGAAGATCATAAATCCCTTATTTGAAGGAAATGTGTAGCTCTAAGTGCATAACCTCCAAAAGGAATTCATTCTAGAGGTTCATCTAATAAGATGTAATGTTCATCCTGGTTTCATCTAGTATGCCTCACTTAAATTTGTCTGGCTTCAGCTTCCAGGCACTAGTTCTTGTTGTGGCTTTTCAGAAGGTAAAGAAGCTTCAATATGCATTTCTTCTTTTTATATGACAGCTATTTTTACACAGTAATCAAATTGCCTCTTTCCAGTGAACAGACTGAATTCTATGCCTCTGTTATTCAAAAACTTTTTCCTTGTATTCACTTGTGTGGATTTTTTTGCACTTTCAATACCCTTAAAAAAAATGAACATGAGAATGGAATGTCTTGTTTCTGTACCACCCTTGTCAATGAGACATTCAGAGATACAATTGTTTCTCTCTCATTTTGTCCTACATGTATGTGTTCAGTGACAGCATAAGGGTTTGTTTAGTCAGAGCAGAAGAATTTGTGCAGTTATGTAGCGGTTTAGGCCATAAATCAGCCACGCAGTTTGCTACATGGAGAATCGAAAGAATGCAACTCCCACAGGTTGAGATAAG
>JAOEHY010000897.1:8468-20131 GCA_025447955.1 Psilopsiagon aurifrons
GCCATCACTAACGCCATCTTGAAAGTTCAGGTTTTATTTAAAAAAAGGCATTCTTTTAGGGACTGTATGTAAAGCCCTTTATTTTCTTTACACATTTAGAGTTTGGGATCTTAGATCTGTAAGCTGGGGGGTTAATCAAAATTTTAAAAGGAAATGGAAGTAATCATGTAATAATCCAAGTCCAAACTCAAGCATTTCTTTAAAATAAATAAAAGGGAAAAAAAAGACTCGTGTTATGGTTTCTCCTAGAGATTATGGCAATACATTGGCAGCTTGAAAATACAAATTCTATTTACGGCTTTGTTACCTGTTTCCACTTTCAGTTCACGATGCCTCAGTTTCCCACCCAGATACTGCTATATTGCTACTGGCCTGCACTGTGTTTTGAAATCCACAAATAAGAAATAGAAGGTATGAAAAAAAACTATTCTAGTATAAAAATGAAGTTAGTACTCATACAAAGAAGAGATATTGCTAAGGGGCAGGATTTATCTATCTAGCCTTGGCCATCTTAAAAAAAAAAAAAAATAAAATAAAATAAAAAAAAAATAAAATATCCAAGCACATACTCTTCTTTTATTGCAGGAAAGGGTGGAGAGCATCTTTGGAGGTAGGCAAATAAAAACACAGTGTATATATGCTCAAGACTAGTGCCTGTCCAGACAGCTAGATTAAGGTTATTTGAAACTCACATCAAGCCACAAATTAAAGCAAAATAATATACATGAAAAACATATCAAGCATTTGTCCTTTACTCAAAGAATCACACTGGCAACAGTATTTACTGTATTTTACCACATTTAGTATAAATAAATTTTCACTGTGATCAGCTGTGCATATACTTTACTAATCATGAACCTACCACTCCACACTTCATGTGACTGGCACAGAAACTATCCTATAAATCATAGCAGCTGCTCATCAGTGAAGCAGGGCAGGCAAAGGACTGCCTAAGGATGATCAAGAGAGAGCATTTCTCTCTGCTACGATATGTAACAAGGAACCCATGAAGACAGAGTTATGTTTGAAGACATGTCAGTATTAAATCTAATTAGTATCAGCTCAGAGTTAGATTGGAAATCATGATAAGGAGGAAAGGCATACACTAGAATACTGTCAGTAATGATATTTAGAGTCTATCTGGATGTGGGTTATATTAAAAAATGTGTTTCTAAATCTGATTAAAAAAACAGGAAAAAAATCAGGTAGAAAATTATTGCTCTGTTGCTATTGATATTTAATATGACATATAAGCAAGATGCTGCACTTCAGATGTTGGGTTTGTATTCTGAATTTCTTGTTCTGCATCTTGTTATGAGTCTGAATGTGCAGCTCTTCTCAGAAATAAAGCTGCCTGTTCTTTCTGTTCATTACAGTCAGGCCGGATATGATAGCATGGCAAAGTAAGACAGGTAAATGGGGGAGTGGTGACATTCTGAGAAACACACAGGGACAGGATGAGTGACACTGACATAGGCTGCAATACAGGAAATTCCAGGGAGGCATTAGAAAATTAGTTTTCACAATGAAACACTTGAGCACTAGAATGAGTGCCCAATCAAATTGTTGAACATTCATCATTGGTGAAACTAAAACTGTACTGGATGAGGCCCTACTGTTTCTGGTCTTGCTTGGAGAGGTGCCTTGGACTTAGGTCTCCAAAGGTCCCTTCCAACCTAAATTACTCCAATTCTAAATCACCTTGAAGTAACTTTGCTTTTCAAATGGCTAGTATTCCTAGGCCATTTAAAATTACTACAGCTAACAGAGTATTATTGCCAGTCTTTCCATCATGCCTATTTCCCCAGCAGGTGTATTTCTGCTTCTTGGGTGGACAAAGAACCCATGTGTCAGTGACTGGGGAGGCTGCCTTGAACATCTTAAGCTTGCTCAACAGGAAGTTATTTCTTTGTCACAGTCTTGGCATGCTTCCTTTCCCTTCCACCCCTGTCTCCAGCTGTGGCTTGTAACTAGTTTTCTCTCTGTGAAATAACCAGTGGCATTAGTTCTTTGTGATAACTACATCACAATTTTGCCAAGTTGCAATTTTTAACGAGGTTTGCTGTTCCCACTTCAGGGCTTTGAATCCCTCCGCATGCAGAAAAAAATTGTTTGTGCTTCTGTAACTCAAGTTTAACTGCTGAGAAATAAGTTACTCATTAAGATAGGCTGTTACAGAAAATACATGCTTCGAAATAGATTAGTGTATAGCTAAAAAGGAGATGATTGATGTGACTTCTACAACTCTAATGGCTATACTGGCTCATACTAACTCTCCAATAAGACACACATCCAGAATCTATGAAAAATTTCATAGAAATAGTACAGTTTCAGGGCTAGAGAGTGGTTCCTCTTCTCCACTTGTAGTACCAACATAACTTTACAAAAATCACTGCAACAGCAAAAGATCAAATGGCAACAGGTATTTCACAAAGGTTTAAGATAATTTGCGAGTCAAAGCATGCCTGCCATTTTTGCCAACCATTAATTTGCTCCCAACTTGCCACTATGGAAAAAGAGAAACCCAACCTCACAGGCATCTAACATTGACAACTGTATCAGATTAGGCTATGGACACAGTAATAAATTAGTCTTTGTTATCATTATGATTGTTATTATGCTGTCTATTCATCAGCTACTGAGCTTTTGCACACTTCAGGGCAACAAGAATAGCTGTAATGTTACAGATACCAAACCCATCTGTGTAAATAAGGAGACACAAAAGGAGAAAAAAAGAAAACAAGGAGATATTTAAACTAGGAGAAAATGCTCAAGTGGATCAGTGGCTGTTGCTTGCAAAATATTTTAAAGCTAGAGCATATAAAAGCATATTCATATATTTATAACTGACTATGTCAGTTGAGGGTTAGCAGCTTTTTCATGTCATTCATAATGATGTCTTATGTCCAAGAAACATACCCTTACCATATTGTTTTCCCTCCCTTCATAATTTCCAAAATGAAAAGCTATCTTAACACAATATTAATGCTAGATTGAGATGGAAACAGTTTTGCTGTCACACAAATATTTTTTTTCCCTAACTGTGAATAAAACATCAAAAATCCAAACATGACCTCAAGCCAAAAGTAATCCTAAATCAATTGAAATGTTTTATTTTGATGGCTAATTTTTTTTTACTATTTTACTGTAAATTATTACAGCTTTTGAAATAAATACCAAAGAGTAAAGCAGAACTATTTTATTTAAATAGTGTTAAATTAGAATGTCACAACAATTTCAAAACTCCATCAAAAACATCTCAAATCAGGAAATTCCTGACCACTTCCTATTAAGGCTGAAGCCAGGAAAATTCTAGTGTAGCTTGCTACTTAGCCTGGCCTTTGAAGTATTGCTACTACAGAACTGCAGTAAAGAGATAGCACTCCAGACTCAACTGGTTTAGAAACTGGAATTAACTGAGAGGTACATTTTCTAAACTCTATTTACATAAATGAATTGTCAGTGAATCAGAAGATCTTAAGTAAGGAATAAAAACAAAAACGAGCTGCTTGCACGTAGCTATGTGAAGCAATATTAGAGCATCTTATACTTTGATTTTTAATTCATTGCTTTTATCAGTGCAAAAAGTATTTGGAAAGTGAATGAAAAGCTAATGTGCTTCTGTTGCATACTGTGGATAGTGAGTCAGCCTTGCACACTAAGCCATTCACAGGCACCATGAAATACAACAGCAAGGGATGCTGTAGATATGTCTCGATATTGAATGGACTATTCTATCCCTGGATCACTGCATTTAATCTTCAGATGTGTTACAGGTGGTCTCAAGATTTACTGTTAATTCTTCAGAAGTACAGGATTTCAGACTGTTGCTGGTTTTTAGAGAAGACTATCTGAAAAGAGTAAAATCTTTGGCTGTTCAACCACCATGTTATATATGCACATGCTTAGCACATGCTGCCTCCTTTGTCCTGCATAAACTTTTTGCAGTTTTCAGATGGGAAGATGATGTGGCATGGGCTAATGCTAATCATGAAGTTGAAGCATTTAGGTAAGCGGCAAATCCTGATTTACGATGGAAGCTTACTGGTTATTATCTTTTGGACTGAGAATACAAGTTGTTAAGTAATTTCTCTGGTGAAAGACACAGTCCCTGCAGAGTTGAGCTACTTGCTGCCTAGATTTCATTGTCAGATTTCTAGGCACTGTCCTTACTGCCCTGAGCTGAGTATGTCTGCACAGCCCTCCTCATGCACAGGGAAAGGAGGTGCCTCACAGTGTACCCTCAGAAAGCAGCAACCTGCTTAGGGAGGTGCCAAAGTTAGCCAAGGGGAACCACTAATGCTAGTAAGGAACCTAATGGTGCATCTCCAACCCAAATGCCCCTGTAGCACAAGCTACAATGCGTTCACCCAAGCAGATTTGAATGTAGTCCAAGAGTTAGATGCATACACATTAAAAATCTAAAGGCTTGTTTATCAGGGCTTTTTTAGATAAGTCTCACAAGTTTTTGTATGCAAAAATGCAGTTTCAACTGAGAAGTGTTCTTCAGTTCAGATAAGTGTCATCTGCAAAGCATGAAGTCTGGGCTTGCACATTCCTGGATAGAAGTGATAAATGACCTTTAGCCTCTCACATCTTTGCTGAGCATGGAAAGGCTGCCTCTCCTTCACATTCTGGGGTGGGGTTCCCCCCCTCCCTCTCTTTGGGCCCTACTACGATTCCTCAGTGTAGCAAAATGACAGGAATAATCACATGGATACAGCAGACACTTTAATGCCTGGGGGAAACAGAGCTTCCAGATCTCAAAGTTTTAATAACGAAAATCTGAGCACTAATTGGCTTGAGACGTGTGCAGTTACATACCTTGAGAACATGCTTAGGCTTCTAAATTTCTTCTATCTAGTTTTGGGCCCACTGGGGCTCAAGTCTTAGTATTTCACTGGAATGCATGAAAATGGAAACAGGAGCGAGTCATCAAAAAGTAGTTTATCAGTGAACATTTCACAAGTATGTACAGAGCATAAGGTGCTCCACCATATCCAAGAGTAATGAAGGACATCTTCTATCACATCATGTCCCAGACCAGTATCTTCTACATATTTAAATTGTTCAGCATTATGCATGCTTCAGTGGTTCCCAAACACAAATGCTTTCACTTGCAGCCTGACACAGTCATGAGAGACTGAGGAATGGTGGCTCAAGACTGCACATATTTCAAAAGTCCTGTAGCAGAACTGGAAAGTTCTTCACAGCTTAAACCTTCCTTAAGAATCCTCAGGGGATGTCTAAAGTATTAGGTGGTTTTACAGAATTCATAATGATTTACTTATTAAATACTTAACAGATTTATTACAACCAGAAGAGCAAACAACAGCTTTTTAAGAAACTTCATGTTCCGAAACATGAATGGAGAAACATTCTTCATACCTGACAGATCTCTGACACTTGCTATCATTTTGACAATGCAGTTCACTTTGTAGGTATCTTTTCTTGCTAAGTGGAGTCATTGAGAAATTAGTTTTGTCAGCCCACTAGTAATGAATTTCAGTCCCCCCCAGTTTTACAGCAGAGTATGAGCACCATTGATGGCTACAGGAATTTATTGCAAGAAAAACACATTACTGGGGTGTTACCAGAAACTAACACACCACGCTCCTACTATTTTCCCACAGTGTTATCACCTTAGAAAGAAGTAAATAAACAAACACACCACCTATTCCATATTTCTGGAACTGGGGTCATGGAGGTGTTTGTTCACTTGATAGGAGGAGAAAAAACCTCCAAGGTCATGTTTTGGGGAGCTCATTCCTGTTGTTTAACTACAGCAAGGATGAAAAAAAGTAAACTGCTGAATAGCAATTTCAATGGAATTGCTGTTTCATGTAAATTACCTACCCCCTGTGGCATGTTTACTAACCAATCAAAATATTTTCTTCAGACAAAGCACTGCAATAAATTTAAATGAAAATAAGGACAACCACAGCACAAGACACATAAGAAGAGATTTGTGCACAGCATGGAAAGTATCTTATAAGTAAGAAAATTATGTTCATGCTTTAGAGTGTAGAATTTTCAGAATTATAGCATATTTATCATTTGCTGTAGTACAGTTATTTCCAACAACTTAATAAAAAAAACCCAGTTATAAATTGTTATTGGACTCACTGGGAATAAAAAATTAATCATTAATCTGACCAATGTGTCTGAGAAAACATGCACATTCTATCAGAACAAACCTTTTATCACATTCTTTACTATAAGGAACACTTACTGAAATGTACATTGCAACCCTGCAAGAAAATACAGTCCAATGATTTCTGGGGTGCATCACAAGTGTAGATGGACTATAACAGCTCTCATCAAACATTATGCGACAAGGCATAAGTACCAGCTGAAGAGAAAGGATTTACAAATACGCTGCAAATTAACTTCACATTTCTTCAACAGACCAACATTAAGGACCCTCTTTGCCAGCAAGCTCAGAAAGTCTTTTTCTTGGATTTCTTCCGCTTACTAAAGAAATGTCACACCCAGAGCAGCATATGAAATTACACCTCTGGAAAATGACATCTATCCCAACACATGGTAGAAAATACCGCATAAAATACCTGTGCATCTTCTCCTGAGGGGTAGAGTCCTTTGACCTGCTTTGGTCTGTGAATTGGCAGTTCCTCTTTTTAATGCCTCTTCAAATCAAATTTTCCAATACACTGGCATTTGGCAGAACTTGGCTGCCACTACAGTGCAAGGCTGTGCGTTCACACTTCTCAGTGCAGGATCCTCCCATATGTGCAGCTGAAACAGACAGCTGCCTACAGCAGTGAATTGCTGAGGGCAGGAAAACAGTCCTGTTCCTATTTTCCCATGCCAGAAATCCAAAGGGCAAGGTTGCGAATGTTAATGCCAAGGAAATGCACAAGGCACAGCCAGTGACTCCTGATCAGGGGTGAAAGAGCCTGCCCTGCCCTCCTGGTTAGCTGGCCTTCCCTAGTTCCCTCATCTCTCCCTGCATTTCCAGCAACTGCCCCTTACCTCCAGAGAGGAAAATTTCAGTTTTCCCTGGAGGAAAGATCCATTCAGCCCTGGAGACCTGCATCCTTTGCAGGCCCTATGGCAGAACCTGGCAACACTCCCACACAAGAGCCTCTGCCACTTCCTGGCCTACCCACTATCTGCACCCCACAGAAAACAGCATGGCTAGGTCTCTCAGACTGGACCTGAAGACGTCTGTGACCAATGACCAAGGCAAAGCCATCTTAACACACAAGTTGCATTCACACTGCCTCTAAAAAAAAAAGGCATTTCTCCGTGCAACTGTGGATAACAGAAAGATTGACGGCTGTCAACAAGTAATCTAGGAAAGACCGCAAACAAGTCCAGACAGCATCTCAGCTTGATTCTCTGCTTTCCCTCAGCAAAAAAAAAAAAGTCATTCTCTTAAGCAGGCCCCTTTTCTCAGCTCTCCATCACATACCTGTCTCTCCCTATCCTGAAGCTCTCCAACAGTTCTCATACATTTGCCCAGAAGTTCATTTGCTGATACTCTTTTTTATTACTATTTATTTTCCTCCAACTGCCCCCTACTAAAATGAAGCCCCATATCCAGACAGTAAACATAATAATATACCACTATATATAGTTACGCAATGCAGGCATACCAGAGAGCAGTTTAAATTCATCACCCCTGTATCATATATATGCTATGAAAGCAAATATACCATGAAAGAGTAAATTGCTACAAGTGCCCAAGAGGCAAGAGACAGAAGCTAACTGGTGCAGCAGTTCCCAGCCACCTCCACTACTCATCCAGCCAGAGTACAAGTTCTTCCACCCATCTGTTCCACCTCTTGCCCAGAGAAGCCCAAACCTTCGAGATACTTTCAGATATAGAGGACATTACAGAACTAGTGGGGACAACACGCAAGAAAATAAGGGGCATATTCAACTGGGAGTAATATGAAGGAGAAAAGGGAGAGGCTGTACTTAGAGGGAGATATGCAATGATATGTCATGGTCCATTCAGCAACCTGACCTGTACCATTCTGATTTGAGGAAATGAGAAAACACAGTAGCATGAAAGAGAAGAGATGCAATTTTAAGTCTTTTTGCTTTGTTTAAGCAAAAGAAGAATGAGAACAGCTAGGATAAAAGGCCAATGGTGTAGAGAAGTTAGAATCAGTGTCTCCTGTCTCACAATACAGGAACAAGGAGTTGTGCAAGGAAACTGAAGACAGAGAAATTCATAAGCTTAAAAAAGTTAAAAAAAAAGTGATCAGTATTGTTTTACAGGAAAAAAGGAATCAAAATAAGAGCAAGCATATATCTGAAGTTTTGACGGCCATACGTAACTGGCACAGCTGTCAAGAATACTTAGATTTTGTGGAACCAACAGAACATTTTGAAAGGCTATTGAAGTCTCATGTTTTATGGTTTTAAACCTGTCTTTAAATATCTGTAATCTGAGTGAAAACAGTTGTGAAGAAGAAATTGTCTGCCTACTGTGCCATTTTTACAACTTCAGTTATCTGACGCTGTCAAGTGCACTGCCAGAGCCAGGACATGAGCCAAGGCAGCACTAGGAACTGGTATTCCCTCTAACAAAGGGCTCATTCCTCATCACTGAGGTTTCCCATACCCATGGTTCCACAAACTCAATGATTCTCAAACAAATCAGAGTTCACAGACCAAAGGAGCAACTGGAAAAAAGACTGTGATGCTGGAACTGGGGTCAGGAACAGCAGAAAATTGGAAACCACTGATCTGCATACTGTATTTCATTAAGTACGCTGGTTTTTATTAAAAGTTTAAGCATGGAATTATGGTATACATGACATAGAAAGAATATATGAAAAAAACTCCAAAACAACAAACTGATGTTTTTAATTTACTATTTTTTCCCCTTCCTCCTAAACCAAAGGCAGGGATGAGGAGAAGTATATAACTCTTTGGCTTAAGTAACTATTACAAAATCATGACAGCTTCAGCAATTCATATGAAACAAGAGCTATATCATCCAAAGTGAAAAAACAAGCCCAGAGCCACACTGAAGAATTCTGCCTTGGAAGAGTAAGAAGAAAAACAAAAACACTGATTCCTGTCAGGTCTTCAGGTTTTTATATTTTTAATATTATTGTTTTGTATGGAAACTTACAATTAACCCAGGCTTTGACTAATTACTTCAATTTGGTTTTGTATTATCTCCAACTACAGGTACAAGAACAAGCTATTTCAGTCCAAAAAGTTTGGACTTTTTTGTATCATCATTTGTTTTCGATGAATCTTGGCTGAATCTTCCCTACCTCCAAGGAGGCAAAAGGTTAACTTGAGTCTGAATGTCTTGACTAGCCAGCACAGATGCCAGTGTGGCTTAGAGCCCAGGATCTAGTTTAAACCAAGTTAGCACTAGCCCATTTTGTAGGCAGAATACAAATAAAACAATACTGAGAATCCTCCAATGCCCCTCCTGCAGTCCCTACTTCCTCATAAGAAAAGCTAGTTTTCCACATCTGGCTGGGATAACCTTAGGGCATCACAGATCTGTGGGACATACTTACAGACTTGTGCTCAGTCCACACTGCTCATCAACCAGTAGGATAGCTACATTTAAAGAAAGATCAACTACCCACTGCTAGGGTATGGATGTGGAGCTGATCACACACAGCTATTATGCTCTAAATTCACACTTTGCTATAATAAGAAACACTTGGAAGGAGCAGCTAAGGCTGAATCTTCAGAAATATTGAAGCTTCTGACAACTGGTATATAACTTGGATCATCCAGTGGGAGCTGCAAGGCTCTGAAAATTACCAGAGGCGACCAGCTGCACCTGCAGAGATGAAGTGGGCTGGCTGGTCAGTAAATGGAGATCCACAGTCTTTCCCATCTCCCACTGGAAAGGTAGGGGAAGTTAGAGCAGCATGGGGGAAGCAGCAACACCAGTCTGCTTCTAGAAAATCCACGCCTGCCTAGAACCTTTCCAAAATGGGCACTGAATTTCCACATATCTTCATTCTTCATCTGTAGAGCTCCGTGTAGTGCTTGCAGTTTTCAGCTTCATTATATATATATATATTATATATAACCATTCAGAGCAATGCAGAGATATTCCAACTGCTCCAGCCAATGAGCCAGCTTCAAATGGAGCTCAGCTCAGATGCCCCTATACAAACGCCCATAGCATGGGGAACAAACAAGAGGAATTAAGAGTTGTGTGCACGTCTATGGAGGTATGATATAACAGGCATCACAGAAACATGGTGGGATGGCTTCTATGACTGGTGTGTTGGAATGGAAGGTTACAGGCTCTTTAGGAAAGACAGGCCTGGCAGACGGGGAGGAGGAGTTGCTATTTATGTTAGGAATAGGCTGGAGAATATGGAACTCTGCCTGGGGACAGGTGAGCAGTCAACAGAGTTTGTGGGTCAGGGTTAAAGGGAGAAAAGTGATGGGAGACATTACTGTGGGGATCTGTGACTGCCTGATCAAAAGGACTCTGTGGATGAAGCACTCTATAGACAGACAAGAACAGCCTCAAGGGCTCACAGGCCCTTGTCCTCCTGGGGGACTTCAACCACCCTGATATCTGTTGGAGGGACGGTACAGAACAGCACAAGCAATCCAGGAGGTTCCTCGACTGTGTGGAAGACAACTTCCTTCTGCAAGTAACAGAAGAGCTGACAAGGAGAGGTGCCATGCTTGACCTCGTGCTCACCAACAAGGAAGGGCTGGTTGGAAATGTGATGCTCCAGGGCAGCCTTGGTTGCAGCGATCATGTGATGGTTGAATTTGAGATCCTCAGGACAGTGAGAGGAGTGTGCAGCAAGCTCACTGCCCTAGACTTCAAGAGAGCAGACTTTGGCCTCTTCAGAAACCTGCTCAGTAAGGTTCCATGGGATATAGCCCTAGAGGGCAGGGGGGCCCAAGACTCTTGGTTGATATTCAAGGATCACCTGCTGCAAGCTCAGGAGTGATACATCCCAACTGGAAGGAAGTGGGGCAGGAGGGCCAGGAGACCTCCTTGGATGGATAAGGAGCTGCTGAGGAAACTTCAAAGGAGAAAAGAGGCTTATAAAAGGTGGAAGCAAGGACAGGGGGCCTGGGAAAAATACAGGGAAGTTGTCTGGGAAGCTAGGGACCAGGTTAGGAAAGCTAAGGCCCACTTGGAATTAAACTTGGCCAGGGATGTTAAAGATAACAGGAAGTGATTCTATAGGTATGTAGCAAATATAAGACAGACTGGGCCCTCTCTGGAAGCTATCGGGAGAACTGGCTACCCTGGATTTGGAAAAGGCTGAGGTTCTCAATGACTTGTTTGCCTCAATCTTCAATGGCAAATGCTCTGACCACACCACCCAAGTACTGGAAGGCAGATGCAGGGACTGTGAGAATGAAGACCCTGGGCCCACTGTGGGAGAGGATCTGGTTCGAGACCATCTTAGGAACCTGAACGTACACAAGTCCATGGGACCTGATGAAATCCATCCATGGGTCCTGAAGGAGATCACAAATGAAGTTGCTAAGCCACTGTCCATCATATTTGAAAAATCACGGCAGTCAGGTGAAATTCCCGATGACTGGAAAAAGGGGAATATAACCCCCATTTTCAAGAAGGGGAAAATGGGTGATCCAGGGAACTACAGAGCAGTCAGCCTCACCCCTGTGCCTGGCAAAATCTTGGAGCAGATTCTCCTGGAAGGCATGCT
>JAOEHY010000898.1:0-18254 GCA_025447955.1 Psilopsiagon aurifrons
CCCCAGCCCCGCTCTCTCAGCCTGGCTCCAGAGCAGAGCTGCTCCAGCCCTCAGCATCTCCATGGCCTCCTCTGGCCCCGCTCCAACAGTTCCACATCCATAAAGTTGTGGGTTCAGAGCTGAACATAAAAAAGAGGGGGGAGAGGGTAAGGAGCGTCCTTTCGTTCCAAAGTGATTGTGGCTTTTGCCTTTATATCAACCTGGACAGAGATCCGTGCGGAATTAAGATTTGGTTGCTGTTGCCTTTTGCATTTTTCGAAGTGGGAACCGTGTGGCAGCTCCTGAGCCCCTCTGCAGTCTCAATGCACACTGTGCATTGTTCACATGTGCAGCTGCAGTGGTTGTGGAGGGTTACACATGTGCTTTGGAAAGGCTCCTGTGTGCTTTGATTGCCAAAGCTGAGCCGAGGTGCTCGGGTGGCAGTTCCTGCTTCTCCAAACCCTCGTTTGGGCTCATAGAATCAGTGCTGTAACCTCGTGCTCACCAGTGCAGAGATGCTTTCAACTGGCGCGCGTGCCCTCGTCTGCCAGTGGCTGAAGGGTTGGCAAACCCAGTAAGGAATATGGCAAAGTGTGGCAAAGGCTCCTTCGAACTCCGTGTTCACACCGAAGGGAAGGAGAATTTACTGCTGCTGTTTGGGTTCCTGGTGCTTTTGTGCTGAAGGCTTTGTGATGAGAAGTTTGGGATCTCAGCTCCAAGGAGTCATTGCCATGGCTGTCCTGGAAGGCTTCAGCAGCTCTCTTGCCTGAAGCTTATTTTGTTGTGACTTTCTTACCTACGCAGCCCCCTGTAGAAGGTTGAAGAGGTTTTTAAGACCCCTTCACCCCCAAGTGTGTGCTTGGCTGTGGAGGAGAGTGTTTGTACTGAGACCGCCTTTGGCTCTCATCGGTTGCTGGGGTTGACCCACGGCTTCCCCAGGGGAGCAATAATGGTGGTGGAGATGAGCCTTATAAGCAGGGCTCGTTCCTCGCACCTGGGATTGCTGCTTGGGATCTTCTTTAGGGATCTGGAAGTTTGGGAGATTTTGTGTGCATCCAAATTCTTTGGGTTTTGTTCTTGTGGGGACTCTTTGGGGTGGGTTTTTGTGTGTGTGTGTGGTCAGAACTCCAATCCCTGAACAAGACACCCCCTTAAGTGCATGACTATCGCTTGGGACGAGGGTGGTGGCAATGGGCAGCTTAATTCCCCAGGGCTGCTCTGTGCAGAGCCAAGGGCACACATTTGGGATGGGCACACATTTAGATGGGGCTGAGGAACAATTCCTTCCTCAATGGATGCTCAGCATTGGAACTGCCCAGGGCAGGGCTGCAGTCACCGTCCCTGCAGCGTTCACACACCGTGGAGATGAGGCCTCAGTGCCATGGGTCAGCAGTGGCTTTGGCAGCGCTGGGAGTGGTTGGAGTGGATGCTCTTAAAGGGCTTTTCCAGCCTGGTGAGTTGTGATTCGGGGAGGGATGGGGAGATGCTGCTGTGCAGATGCGGGCTGGGTTGTCACAGCAGAAGTCGCCTGGTTCTGCTTGTTCACACCGGTGTTTTTCTGTGTCTGTGCTACCTGCCCTGGGATAACCAAGTTCATAGCATGGTTTGGGTTCGAAGGGACCATGAAGATCCTATAGCAAGTTGCTGGGGTGTGGGACAGTGGGGTAGGACATGATGCAGACGTAGCCAGGGATAACGTGAAGATGCTGCAAGGGAGGGCACTGACAGTGTGTGTGGTGGCCCAGGGCTCACATCGCTCCCAAGGAGGCAGTGTTGGGGTGCTCCATACCAATGGGTGCCCGGCTTTGCCTGGAGCAGAGCTGGGGCGAGAAGTGCAGTGGAGGGAGACCGGGGGGCTCCCAGCAGCACGAAGGAGGGATCCCAATTGAAACAGAGTGGGGAAGAATCATTCTGTGCTCTGTTTGCCACCCATCCACCGAGGGGGTGAGGCTTTGGGTTCTGTTCCAGATCACCCTTTTCCCCCCTCCCATCTCCATTTCTGTAGCAGGCAGGCGATGTCTGGGTTTGTGTTGTCTTTTGTCTCTTGCTTCCGAAGTTGTGCAGATCCTCTATAGGCAAAATGGGGAGAGTGGAGGGGAGGAGACTTTGTGTAATGAGGGAGGAGGGGAGAGGGCCTGAGCTCCTTAAGACTCTAAAGCAGGAAACAAAGGGTGAGCTGCACATGGAGAGCAGCGGGCACCTGGCAAGAGGCCGCCGCATGTTCGGCTTCATCGGCGCCCCATGAAGCCGGGATGCCAAGTGAGGGGGGCTTGGGTTCGGTCCTGCCTCCTGTTGGGCTTCTTTGGGTCCGTTTAGTTGGTGCTGAGGCAGACGGCTCAAGGGGGTAATGCGGAGCTTTGGATGGGTGAGCGTGGAAAAGTGTTTGCAGCTTTGCAGTTGCCTTCCTCCTCCCACCAGGGTGAAGTGGGGAAGCCCTCGGGCAGCAGCCAAGCTCAGGGTGTCAGTGGTGGTGTTCAGAAGAGGTTGGGGTTTGCAGCTTTGGACCTCTTCTGGGTCTCTTCAGAGTCTTTGTGTGTGAAACCAGAAGTGCAAAGCAGAGCTTTTGCTCTGGATCCGGTGGATTTGTGACGTTTGGAGGGCACATAAGCATTGTAGCGGCGTTCCGAGCTCACAGACGCCGGTTTGCTGCTCCTGGGCTTCGTGACGTGCCGCAGGCAGTGCCACTGCTCACCCAGTTTGTCCATCTCAGGTGTCTGTGATGCCCTCTATGGCCGTGTCCTCCCAAGCATGCGCCTGCCACAGGTACCCCAGGAGCTCCAGAGCGCTGCAGCCGCTTCCTTTCTCTTGGTGTTCACTGCTGGCTTTGGGTCGTAGCGTTGTTCCCTGCGCTGCTGTTGTTCCAGAGGAGCTTGGGGTATGGTAATGCCTTTTATTTAAGACATAACCAGAATAAACATTTTTCTTCTGAACATTTCAGTGCTTTTCCTTTGGGCCAAGCTTCCCCAGGAAGAGACAGGACTCTGAGTCACTTCAGGTGGGTTCTTTTTAGACATATATGGACTTTGAGCATCTTTTCAGATCCTTTGCCAAGTTCCTAGAGCGCACACTAAACATTAAAGCTGAAGGGCTGTGTTCCTTTAAGATCCTGTCCCTGAGTGTATCTGGCTCTTGTTCTGGAAGTTACACTGAGCTTTTGAGTGCACCCTTTATTGTAATGTGTTGTTTTAACAATTATTAGACACTAAGCCATAAATTGGAGCTGCAGCTCTTAGCAGAGGAAGGAGGGTCATATTCTTCATGTAGCAGGAGTTTTTCTCCTTGGCTTCACTGACAGCAGTGATGGGTCTGGCCTAAGCGCTGCTGTAGACGGTTATTCCTCTTTCTGGCTTGAGGCATATGACTCCATTTGTAGCTGTAAAAGTGGTTTCATATTTGAGTCTCACCCTGGATCTGTTACTGTCCAATGATTGCTCCTCTCTCTGTTGTCTGCTGGCCTGAGGGTTTGTGCAGCTCCACAGTGACCTGGTCCGGCTGAGGAATATCCACTGATAAAGTGTTTCCTCCCGTTCTCCCTACCCTCTAAAGATGGATTATCTCCCCATCTGTTTAACTGTGTATTCCATAGAATCCCAGCCTGTTTTGGGTTGAAGGGGCCTTAAAGCTCCTCCAGCTCCAACCCTGCCATGGGCAGGGACACCTTCCATGGAGCAGTTGCTCCAAACCCTGTGTCCAACCTGGATTGAGCACTGCAGGGATGGGGCAGCCACAGCTTCTCTGGGCACCCTGTGCCAGCGCTCAGCACCCTCACAGGGAAGAGCTTCTGCCCAAGAGCTCATCTCAGCCTCCCCTCTGGCAGTTAAAGCCATTCCCTTGTCCTGTCCCTACATCCCTGTCCAAAGCCCCTCTCCAGGTTTCTTGGAGCCCCTTTAGGTACTGTTATAACATCTCCCGGGAGCTTTCTGTGACTCCAGCTGGATCTGAAGTGTCCAGTGTTTGGGGAGTCAGCCACTTTCCTGGGGAGAAATACATTGCGCTTATTGTCTGTGTAATGACAACGCAGTGACTTGATTTTGCTTTATGCATAAAGAGTGTTCAGCTTGCAGTGCCTTTTGTGGTAGTGCAAAAGGTTGGGTGGTGGTGGTGAAAACCAACCAGAACGCAACAAGGAGCCGGAGTAATCTCTGCCTGCTTCCCAGGTTGCGGTCCTTCATGTGAAGCCAGGTGTTTCAATAGAATCTCCCTTCTGTTTTGCAGTCAATGGACGGTTTTCCAGGGTTTTGCCCTTTGTCATTCTGTATTTTGCAGCTTGTCCATAATTAACGTCTGTTCTTTCTCCTTGCTCCTTACCACTGTGCAGTCCTGAAGTGTTCCAAATGATACCGAAGGCTTGTAATCAAACCTGCTTGTGCTATTCAAGGGGCAGGGGGTAGGGGGATGGAGCCCAAGGTGATGACTGTGGTCTCAGTCAAATCAAACACTCTTGGGAGAAGAAATTATGCTTGAAAATGCGTTTATTATTTGAGACAGCGGTGATACGTTCATCTCTGCTCGTGTCTGCCCTGCTGGTTATGGTGGGAATTATGCTGTGTTCCTTTATACCTGATCTGAGTCTCCTTTATGTACAAAAGACACCTTAACATGGTCTGCACTTAATTTGTCTCTTCCACAGTAACCATGAGGAGGAGTTGATAGGAAAGCAAGAATATCCATGTAGAGTTAAGCGTGAGCTTCAGTCTGCAGTTCAGCACGTGCTGTTTCTCGTGAAGGAGATAACATTTGCCTCTCCTGCACTGCAGTGAGTGATGGGATGAAGTGCAGAGGGGTTTCATTCCCCTTCTTGTTTCTCTCCTGTGTTTCCTCAGCCCAAGTGGGAAGAAGTTCCGGAGCAAGCCGCAGCTGGCGCGTTACCTGGGCAGCTCCATGGACCTGGGCACCTTTGATTTCCGCACAGGAAAAATGCTGATGAATAAAATGAACAAGAACAGGCAGAGGATGCGCTATGACTGTTCCAACCAAGCCAAAGTAAGATTACAATGCCATGGCAGGTTTTCCCTTTCCATCTGCTGTTGTGCTGGCCAGGCCGCCTCTCAGAGCAGTGTCTGGGATTCCATTTTGTAATTCATGTGTGAAACCAGGGTTGTGCCTGTTGTAACGTCTCTGTTGTGGGGACTTGGACAGATACTGCAATTCACTCTTCCTTCCAGGTGTCCTGGTTTAAGTGCAGTCGGTAACTCAAATCCATGCTGCCACTTGCTCACTTCCCCCCTTCTTCCCCCCTCAGCTCCCGCAGGAATGGGGAGGAGAGTGGAAAGAATATAAATTCCACAGATTGAGATAAGAACGGTCCAGTAACTAAGATATGACACAAACCCACTCCTGTTACCACCAATGATAAAGGAAATGACAAGGGGAGAGAATATAAAGCTAAAAGGGGAAAAGGAAAAGCAAACAAGCACAAGTGATGCGCAGTGCAATCGCTCACCACCCGAGCTGTGATCTGGGCCTTCCGGGTAACTCCCCCCAGTTTCTATCCTGGGCATGATGTGCTGTGGGACGGAATACCCCTTTGGCTAGTTTGGGTCAGGTGTCCTGCCTCTGCTTTGTCCCAGCTTCCCGTGGGCCTCCTCGCTGGCAGAGCATGAGACTGGAAAGTCCTTGGTCAGAGTAAGCATTACATAGCAACAACTAAACCCATCGGTGTGTTATCAGCATTGTTCTCAGGCTAAAGGTGAAAACACAGCACTGCACCAGCTACTAAGAAGGAGAAAAATAACTGCTACAGCTGAACCCAGGGCACCAGGGTGATAGCACGCAAGAATACTGTGGTACTGCTGAATCTTCTGTACAGGAGGGCTGGAGCGAGGGCTGACATCTTTCTTCTTCTCCCTGGAGTGTGAGATCGCCTCTCTGGATCTTCTTCATCCAGCATGATCTTGTCCAGAGCCCCAGATCTCCTGCTGACTCCTGTGGCTGTGCAGCAGCTCCGCTCTGCTCTGCCATTTGGTTTGGAGTAGGAGGGAAGAGTGGCATTGGGGCAGCAGGGATGAGGAGGCAGCGCGGCCTCCTGCGAGGCCCTCCTTAGAGCTGCCATAGGCCATGCTGGTACCTCAGCTTTGGAATTGATCTAAGGAGGGGGGGGCAAAAAGCTGAAGAGGCAAGAGGATGGCAAGGCCTATTTCTAGAACAAATTAAAGGAGTCTGTGTTTGGCATGTGGTAATTCTGGTGGAGGTGTAGTCAAGACTACCGGTATAGGTGCTGGTGTGGATAGGCTGGGGCACGTTATCCTTGGGTAGCTTCACTGTACACTAAAAGCTTTTCAGAACCCAAAAGCTTTTGTCTGTGGAACTAAACATGAACTGTGGGAAAGAGCTGGGTGCTTGTTTTCTATATATATGTCAGCCAGTCAAGAATCATCAGCCTTGGAGTGATTGGAACATTTACAGTGCTGGGTGCTGGAGTGCCACTTGAGGAATAACACGCCTTGCTGCAGGGACCAGCAGCTCACACACATCTCGTAGGCTAAAAATGCTGCCCAGTCCTAGTAAATGTACAAATGGTTGTCACTGGCTTGGAAGTGAATTAGCACACAGATGGTTCAGAATTATATTTGGCCTGAATACATCTCTTCTACATCTCATGAATAAATATGTCGAGCAGACGCGGTGTCTGCATCCTCAAGAACAAAGCGTGTCCTGCAGCCATTTTCAAGACTTGCATGTTACATCTTGGAGCAAGGAACAGTGTTCCTGTGTTTTCACTAACGTAGAATGCAGTCAGACGGTGAAAATTCGATGGTGAGGAGCTCTGTTTGAAAACTGAGTCTTGTTAAGAAGGTAAGAAAAAGCCATCAGGGTTTCAGCTGTATTGATTTGCTCACTGGCATCCACAAGTGGCTTGAAGCAGAGTGGTTTCTGAGTTCACAAAAGGGTCTCTAAACCCCACTTAATAATTTATCTTAATATGATGTGAAAATCTTCTGGTTTAGTGGCTTCGGTCATCTGACTCCTAAATTCTGTCCAAATGGGTATAAAACCAATGTGTATAAACTAATCACAGCATCCCAGGTTGGAAGGGACCTCAGGGGTCATCTGGACCAGCCTCAAAGGCCGAGCATGTCCTAGAGTGGGTGTCCCAGCACCCTGTCCAGCCAAATCTGAACAGTGCTCAGTGATGGAGAGTCCCTGACCTCCCTGGGGAGATTATTCCAATGGCTGGCTGCTCTCGTGGTGAAAAGCTGTTTCCTCTTGTGCCCCGCTGGAATGTCTCTAGGACTAATTTGTGTCCATCACCCCTCGTCTTTTCCATGTAACCCCTTGTAAAAAGGGAATCAACATCATCTTTGTAGCCACCCAGTGAGGATGAGAGGAGGCTGATATGTGAAAGAGTGGAGGACTTTGTTTAATTTCTATAGGTCTAAGGCAAGATTTGAACGTAGTCACACGTTTTTAGCACTTGAACTCCTAAAGCTTAAGATTGGACCTGTTTTCAAGTCCATGAACTCTTCCTTTCCCTGCTGCCCGCCTCATAGCTGCAGCAGCATTTTAGCAAATGGAAAACCCTTTCTTTTTGTGGGCTTTTCTCTTCATTTTGCTTGACATCTTTAGGGGAAGCCTGATTTGAACAC
The DNA here is from genome assembly GCA_025447955.1 of Psilopsiagon aurifrons. Taxonomy (NCBI): domain Eukaryota; kingdom Metazoa; phylum Chordata; class Aves; order Psittaciformes; family Psittacidae; genus Psilopsiagon; species Psilopsiagon aurifrons. Next base: position 7,566 of record JAOEHY010000898.1, read on the forward strand.
AGCCCTGCCTGTCAGACAGACCGCCTCCATCTTCAAGCAGCCTGTCACAAAGATCACCAACCATCCCAGCAACAAGGTGAAGAGCGATCCTCAGAAAGCTGTGGACCAGCCCCGGCAGGTAAGACCTGTGCTTTAGCAGCTTCTTCTCCAGAACTAAGAGGGTCCTGGGTTTGGTGCTGGAAGGGGGCTGAAATACATCACTGTAACGTGGTGATGCTGAACATGGGGTCTGTGGTGATTTGAAGTCTCGGCTCTTTCAGAAGCAATAATACAGTGCTCCCGGCTTTTAAAATCAGAACAAACCCCATTTCCATTATATGTGTCATATGCTGTCTGCAGTGTGTTCTGTAACTAGACCCCAGCCCTTGCTCTGTTGTAGTTAAGCCTTCATTTCCTTTCATGCTGAAATGAAGTCTTATCTCCAAATTTTGACAGGCCTCGTATCCATTCCAGAGGCCACTTGCATTGGAATGAGAATCACTGCTTCAAGAAACCCCTTTTCCTGTACAGACCACAGGCAATGTGGTGTCTGTGGTGTAGGGGAAGGGACTGTACCCCCCACCTGGGCCTTCTTCTCAGATGTGTATATCATTAGTATAGTAGCTAACTCTGCATGTATGAACAAGATCATGAATTCACTTGGAGTGCCATTATTAATGCAAAATCAAAGTGGTTTTCTTGCTATCCTGTGTGTTTGCAAACAAGTGAATGCACCGAAATGACAGGAAATCTTTCAGCTTTTTTTAATGTAGTGAAAGGATGTAAAGAGTGTGCTTATGACAAGGGTGGCTTTGAATTTGGGCTCAGGTCAAATGGGACGTACCTGTTCAAAGCAGCCTTTGGCAGGCGTTCTCATTCCGTTCTCATTACCTGGAGCTGGCAGGACAGCCCCAGCAGAGTTCACATCAGGGATTCTACAAATCCTTTGCTGTATTGAGTCCGTCTTTATAACATTTGGAAATGAGATGTTCAGCTTCACTGCTGTGTTCGGATGCTGTCATTGGTATCAATTATCGGTACATTTTAAACCCTTGCAGGTCTGGTGGAATTAAAAGATAACATTCCAAGGGGGGAAGTGATTTCAGCACAGGGTATTAAAAATACCCCATAAGCTACTGTCTTGCGTTGGAAACCTTTTGTGCAGACTTGAACCCTACCTTTCTGAAGTGTGAGATAGATGCTCTTTGGGATGGAGTTGGGTGGTTGGGAGTTGTTTGAACAGGTTGGTGGGACTTTAGCATGGCTTCCTAAGGAAGCAGAGCATGTGTTTTCATTGTTGCTGCTATTCCTATAAGCCCCTTGGCTTGTTAAGCCAATAAAAGAGGATGGTCAAGATATGAATATGCAAAAGAGGTTTGTATGCCTGTTGGGGAAGAGATTGATCTGTGAGTACAGGTGGACATGTGAGTGCAATCTATTAGACAGCAGACATCAGCCCTATTACACAGAGCTGTTATAATCTAACCTGTGTAGTTGTAGTTCTGCTGCTCATGTTACTACTTGTTGTAAAGCAATTTCCTCAGTTCTGCTTGTGCTTTCCTTGTGTAATGCTTTCTCTTTTCTAGGCCAACACTGGAATCTATTCTCTGAGAAAGTCCTTTAGAGGTTCTTGTATGTGTGTGCGTTTATATTAAGTAAATATGTATGTACTGTATGTGTAATAGACACACACATTGGTTTATGCGTTTAATTTTTCATTATATAGCATAGAATAGGGCAAACTTGCTCGTTCTGGCTTGCATCTTTCTCTGCGTGGCCCATCTAAGAGCCTGTTAAGCTGCAGCTTTACAACGCTTGGCTGGACTGCGGGATGTTTTAACCCCTGGTCGGCAGGCTCCAGATGGTTCTTCCAAATTTGAAAGCAGTGCTGGCTTAAAATTCATCTGTTTGAAACTCCAACCCCTGTGTTTGGCTGTGACTGTCCCCTCCCGTGATGGGAGCTGATAGTTGGAAACGTACTGTGGGCTCAGTGGCGTTTGGATATTGGCAGTTCCTGGAGGAAGAGAAAGCCTCTCTCGAGGCAGTGCATCGGGGCAGAGCTGTGGGACTGGCGGTGAGGCTTCCTCCCTGCTGGCAGACCCCTTCCATAGTAAATCCCACACAGAAGTGTCTGCAGCAGTGTTCTTCCCTCTCTTGATAGGAAGCAGTTGCTTGGTGTAGTTGTCAATTCCATCTCTGCTTTGTGCCAATAAACGCTTTCTTTGTTGTCAGCTCTTCTGGGAGAAGAAATTAAGTGGACTGAATGCTTTTGACATTGCAGAGGAGCTGGTGAAAACAATGGACCTGCCAAAAGGTTTACAAGGTAATCAGTCTGTCCCTTACTCCAGGGGTGGCATTTTGATACCAGCCAGCGGTGATGTGAAGGTATTGAGGTTGACCTTGTTCTCCAGTGCTCAGCAGTGCTGGGGGACCATACCTGCTTCTGCAGGAGGTGTTGGTAATCTGGCTGGAAGGCCCCGTGCCCTTTGTCCAGAGGAGATCCTGAAGCGAAGCTGTTTGCCTTCTATTTATGTTAACTTTCCAGAAGCCATTCCCAATTTGTTGGTTTAAACTGCCTTGGAGAGAGCTGCGCAGGTGCTGTTGGAAGTGTTTGGGACCGAGATGTATGTTGTGTTAGCTTGCTAAGTGACAGGACCCGCTTTGCCCGTTGTCCTGATTTGCTGTTCTTTGTCTTGTGCAGTGCTGATTATCACTTTTCCTCCCATTTGCAGGGGTTGGACCTGGTTGCACTGATGAAACCCTCCTCTCTGCCATAGCGAGTGCTCTGCACACCAGCACTATGCCCATCACTGGACAGCTGTCTGCAGCTGTAGAGAAGAATCCTGGCGTCTGGCTAAACACCTCACAGCCCCTTTGCAAAGCATTTATGGTGACAGATGAAGATATCAGGTATTAACGAGAAATACCCCCTAACTGTTTTGGAATAAGATTTCTTCTGGTAAATCAGTACCTTTTCTTGAGGGTTGGGTTTTGGGGAGTGGGGATTGTGAGGTTTTTTCCAATGACAAGTTTAAATGTCTGCTGGAGCACTGTGGCTTGCTGAATTGATGTGAATGCCTCTTTATTAGAGGAGGAAAAAAGTGTCACACGAGGGTGGTCTCCTACAGGCATATAATTATAGGCCTTTATTTTGACCATGCTCAGTTCCTCTGAGGTTTGAGGTTCATATTTGTTTGGACATGTATGCTTTTATTGAAGGTGTCTCAATTGGAGTAATCTCGATTAGGGCACCTCTAAGCAAAGAAGGAGTCAGAGAAAGCCTTAATATTGTGATTGGGTTCTCTTCACCTTGCTCTGTGTCAACACAAGACCAAATAAAAGTACTTAACTGCTGCAGTGGCAGCAAATAAGGATGCAGTTTTCTTAGGTGTAGCTTGCTTTCAGTAATGAATTCTATCACTAAATCAGGAATGGTTAAATTGGGCTTTAAGCTCAGTGAAGGACTGAATATACCAAAGAGATTAACCTGAGAGCATACTACTGCGTGTACACTAGCAGTGCTTAAAGGTAGGACTTTTGACTATTGGACTGGTGACTCTTGAATTACAGGATGACTTTAGGGCTTGATTTATACAAGAATGACCAGGAAAAATGGTCTGGTCGTGATTCCCTGGGGCTGAGATGAAATATGAGTCCTGTGAGCCACCGATTGTCAATCACTTTTTCCCTTCACTATGACTTTAACAGAAAAGGCGCTGTAAAATATAAGGTTGTGACTCACAAGGAAAAAGAACAAGAAAAGATTGAAAAAGGTTGGGAGCTGAACCTTCCCCATCTCATTTTTGGCAATCTGAGAAGGGTAGGCTGGGTTTTTCTTGTTTAAATTAATATTACTACTAGGAATTTGAAGTCTTGAGTCTGGGTTATGCACATCTCAGCCAGGATTAAAAGTGGTCTTTGCCCAGCCTCATGTATGAGGGATTTAAGCTTCCTTTCCCTGGAAAGGGGCAGCTTTGAGGATTGATGTCAGTGTTCATTCATTTGGGGTAGGAAACAAGAGGAGCTGGTGCAGCAAGTGCGGAAGAGGCTGGAGGAAGCCCTGATGGCTGACATGCTTGCCCATGTCGAAGAAATAGCAAGAGATGGGGAAGCTCCTTCAGAGAAAGAAGGAGGGGAGGAAGAAGGAGAAGAGGAAGAGGAGGAGGAGGAGCAGGACCATGACCAGGAGATGGAGAATGTATAGTCCAGGTAATGCGACAGCATCCTCTCTTACCTTAAGCTGTACTTCACTGAAAGCAGAAATGCTTTCAGGAGGAATCTTGGTATATATTTGATATAAATTTGCACATCTTTGCTCTTTAGCATGCACTTTTAAAGGTGTAGCAATCATGCCTTCAGGCAGCAAAATGAAGTATTTTGGTGTGTGTCTAATGCCTGATGAGTGCACATGGGGTGTTCTGGGCCTTCTGTCTGTGTCAGGTATGCTAATTGTGTAACCAGGATGCCTAGGTAGGCCCTGGAAGGATCCTGCCTTGAAAATGGATTGGTTTCCTAAAGATTTGCCTTGTGATGTCAATTTTGCCATCACAGATGCTTCTTGTCTTCAGGTGTAGCTTTGGCCTTCATTTGTGCAGTGGAACCTTTTAAAGGTGCAACTAGAATTTTTGTTTTATTGCCTTGTAAACCAGAACAGCTCTGAATAGTGCAACGCAGGAAAAAGCAGATGTGTAAGGCCAAGTCAAGACACACCAACAGAAGTTCCCCTGTGCGTTGCACTAGGTAGGACAGCTGAGAGGGGAGATTGAGCTCTTGGGCACAAGCTCTTCCCTGTGAGGGTGCTGAGCGCTGGCACAGGGTGCCCAGAGAAGCTGTGGCTGCCCCATCCCTGCAGTGCTCAATCCAGGTTGGACACAGGGCTCGGAGCACCCTGCTCCAGTGGAAGGTGTCCCTGCCCATGGCAGGGGTTGGAGCTGGAGGAGCTTTGAGGTCCCTTCCAACCCGAGCCAGGCTGGGATTCTGTGTCAGTGCACCATGCTATGAATCAGTTTTTCCTCGCTGCGTTCCTTTGTAACCCCAGGAGCACTGTCTGTCATCAGTGGAGCTCGTGCAGTGAGGCGAAAACAGAATTCACTGATTTTAAGTCCTGATCATATGAAGTTTTAGCCTAAAACCAGACAGTGTTCTGTCTGAAACAGGGGAGCTAATACCCTGTGTGCTTTGTTATGTGCCCTCCAGAGCCCATGAGGGAGGAGGCAAGAATGTGAAAGGGGAAAAGGAATTTTTAGGACAAATAGAAGAAAGGAAAAGCCCCTTTGCAGGGAGTGGCAGCTGTGTTTCAGGTAGCAGAAAGAGTGATTTACATTAAGCAATCCTTCAGGCCGTGAGGTTGATTGTAACATGAAATCTGTTTGGCCTTTGGGAGACACTGTCCTATGTCTGCTCTCTCTGTTCTCCTGTTTCACCGTAGCCCTCACAGTAGCTTATTTGGACAGTGAGTACCTTGCATTCCTTTCTACTACAAAGGTCTGGCAACAGCAAGGAACCAGAACAGACTGAAGGTGAAAATCAGGAGATAAAGAAATGGATATGTTATAGCAATGGTCCTCTGTGGTTTTAAGGCCTCACTTGCTATAAAGGTATAAAAGGTTCTCATTGACTTACAAGCTCTTGTTGTTTTTTTTCCCTCCTAGGGAGTCCCATGCAAGAATTCCCAGTATAAATCCTATCAGCAGGGTCAGCACAACCATTTACAAAGCCAAGAGTGTCTGCCGAGTACATTGCACCACCAACCCAACTGTTCCAAGGAGCATTTTGATGTCCACATCAGGAGACGTTGAGAAGCTGATGGCTCAGTAATTGCTGGGTAGTTTTAAAGATGGAACTTGACTAAACTCTACTCCCTCTCCTTTTTGTAAAGGGGTAGGGTGATCAGGAATGCAAAAGTGGGAGGGAATAAAGGAATAGAAAATGGTGGGAGGTAAAGTACTAGGAACCAAATTTTATGTCCTTTTTTTTGTTACTTCAGTTTTTTGGTGGGTCAGTCAGTGATAGGTGATAAATTTCTAAGCTTTTCTATCAAAGTACCTTTAACAAAGACCCATAGAAACCATTTGCTCTCTGACACAAGCGAGAGGAGATGCTGTTTCACTCCTTGGCTACTCTGCTGTAGGCTACCTGTTTGTAACTGACTTTAGGGAGGTCATTTTATGTTGTGGATTGTCATTCCATGTGTCAGTTCAGGTCATTGAACTTCCTTTTCCTCGCAAGACCATATTGGTCTTGGAAGTGTAGTCTTGGAGATGACCTGGCAGTGTCTCTTCCACCCGCGGTTTTGTTCAGTAGGGGAAGATGCACTTGAGGAATTGGTCTTCCATCAATGGCAGTTGTTTTTGTAGTTGGCTCCAGCATCACACTCAATGCACTCCTGTGCCCGTTTTTGATACGGAGTTGTGTGTACATCCAGGCATAACTGCATAGAGTTTTGGAGATGAATATACCCACTCTGAGGTGTATTTTGCTTTGGTTTAAGTCCAGTCAGAAGGAACTTCTCGACTTGGAATGGGAGGATGACTCATTTCTGACTGACAATGAGGAAAACTTCCTCCTTTCTTTTCTGGTGCCAAGTACCCCGACCTCCGTTCCTGGGTGTGCGGTTGGAAGGGGGTCCATTTCAATAGGTGTGTCTACACATCTGCTTTTGTGTGCAGTAATGTTCTGACCTCTTTTAAAACGAGAAAGGAAAAAGGTTGATTTTTCTATAATTGATATCTGAAGACGAATTTAAAGCTTTTTATTAAGTATTAAATCTTTCTTATTTGCATGTGCAGTGAAGTGACCAGCATTTTGTGTCCAAAAATGAAATGATGTGAAACCTGCCTTAATGTGTTTATAAGTATTTGGCTTCACCATGGGTACCTTGATTGATTCCTCAGTCTCTGTTAGTACACCTGTGAGCATATTGGGGTAACTTGGGGCTAAAAATAGGTTTATCTGGGGAGGGCGGATAGGGAGAAGAGACAAAGATGAGAGTTTATAGCTCGGAGAATGCGTTGACTGGTGACAAAAGTTATTTTAGTCTTGGGGTATCCACTGCATGATTCATGCATGGACATTTCAGCTGACAGTATGGTATAAAGTGGTGGGTTACATGTTGTGCCACTAAACAATTGTACAAGTTGTTGGTATCCCCAAACTTGGGGAAGAAAGTAGCTCCCAGAGCCTTTATCGTGTGAGAATGATTAGCAGTGATAGCAAGGGACCAGGGGAATTGCCTGGAAAGTAATAACCTCTGGGAGTAGCTCAGCTTAGTGATTGGAATAGGTTTAACCTCCTTGAAAAATATCCCATGCCAAAGTGATTGCTGTTGTACCAACTCTTTTCATAAAGGTTTGAAAACACAAACTTCTTTGATACTGCTCATTTGGAGTACTGCAAGAAGACTGAATTGTACTTCATTGCTGCTCTACCAGGTATTACTGCTTTGGGGAACTTCACCTGGTACTGCAGGCAGTGAAAACTGTTTTCCTTTTTGAACAGTCTGTTACGGTTATTATCTTGTAAATCTCTCTCCTCTTGTAATTCATTGTGTTGAATTAAATGTTTCTCACAAAGTAGAGCTGCTTCTAGTCTGCATCAAGCCCCTCCCTGCAGGGTTTGGGCTCTGCTCCTTTCAGTCATTTCAGCAGTGATGCTCATGCATTTTTCTTCTGAGCTCTGCTCTCAGATTTGGATCTTGATATTTAGGGACCCGACAGAGGAGAATACAAAGTGAAACCTGGGAAGCCAGTTGGTTCTTGCTGCAGAATCCTCCTGCGTCCTCGCCCATGAAAAGGCTGCCAGGATGTCCCATCGAATGGGCAAGGGGCTCGTATGGTCCTTTGAGTCTCATCTCTTAGCAGTTTAGAGCCCAGGCAAGAGGCGCTCCGACTGTGGCAGTCTTGCTCTGACATTATCTCCCTTTTAAAACTTGTTTAGTATTAGTAATGTCTTTCTGTACTTTTATTGGAATCTGAATGTATTGTAAACACATGTAGCACCCAAACTTAGGTGGCTGAGATGTTGACACCAGTATTGAACATTGAGTTTTGAGTTTCTGCATTGAACACTGAGTTTCAGTTGGTGCCAGTGTGGGTGCCAGCTCGTTTGCCCCACTCTCCTTCCCGTGTCCAGCTCTTTCTTTCCTTCAGTACTTTAAAAAGTGTATTTAGTGTTTTCATTCATATGGAGGAGTTGATTGTTCAAAGTACCAAAAAGGGCCCCAGGACTCCAGTCTCATCCAAAGAGACTTAAATAACTTTACCTGCTTATCGAGACAGGTAAGTCAATAAAGTACTCCTTTTAAATGGGCCTGATGTCTTTCTACTGATGTCTTTCTATTGTTGCTGCTGTAACAACTGGATTAGTTTGTCTTATCACAGTCTACTGCCATGGACGTGACTGATGGGCGCATAGTGGTCTGCCATCATTGAATATGTCCCCAGGATGGAGAAAGCAGTTGTCACTTGAGGTATGTCTTGTTAAGGAGATGATTAGTAAAGACCATACTTAAGTAATTGAAAGGAGTTACAGCAAAACTTACCTTTTATTCATATAGGTATTAACAGTGGTGTTGTGCGTCATTCTGAGGTCAAGTTCATCTGCCTGCATAAGTACTAGTGAGGGAATGCTTTTGAAGCTGCTTATTCTTTCCATCAGCGGTCATGGCACCTCCGTGTTGCCCTCAAATATCATAAATGGCTGTAATCTGAAGCTGCAACATGAAATAGCCTTAGGTTTGTCCTGCACAGTTTGCACTGCTAAGCCATTTTCTTTATTTTCTGCTAAACTCTGGGGATGGTTCTGTTGGTGCAGATTAATCCTCTTTGGACATAAAAAAGAGACTCCTTGTTACGGAGATCTTCTGACTTTATCTTGTGCAGCACGTTGGAGCTAATCCATTAAGATGGCTCAATTAGTTTGGAGAACTAAAAAGGGAATGCAACTGCCTCCCTGTTTGTGTCACCGGTGGTTGGTTGTACTGAATTCTAGTTGGAATCAATAAAACCAGTTAATTTACATGGCTGTTGGTGCATAGGATTTGGGCTGCAGAGCTTGTGTAGTGCTTCTGTCTGGGAGAAGTTAGCTCCATGCACGTCTGAGACTGAGCTTGCAGAGCTGGCTGCTGAGCAAGAAAAGGGAGGAGTTCTCTTGCTTGTGAACTGAGCACATCAGGAAGGGAAAAGAGCCTTGAGTGGCATGGCTGGACTGTGGGAGCATCGGATGTAAAACCCCGGGTATGGAGGCTTTGGTGTCATGGCTGCGAGTTGTTCCACTGGTTTCTAGTGATAATACTATGTCAAAAGTAGTTTTGAAGTTAGAATTCGTGGGTAAGTGTGCACCCGTGTCCTGCTTCCATGTGAAGGGAGGCTAGCTGAGATGGACTTCCCAAATCAGGAATGTGTTTCCATCGTAGGATCACAGAATGTTTTGGGTAGGAAGGGACTTTTAATGCTCATCCAGTTCCAGTCCCATGAAAGGCACCCGGTTGGACAGCTCAAGGCTGCATCCACACAGTTTAAGCCTTTAAATCCACTGATGCCACTGCCCCTTCTGCGCAGCTGACAGGGTCATTCTGTCTCTGGAGTATGTGCTATGTAGCTGTACAGTGGTAGTCTCCTTGGTTCACCTTAAGCTTTCTTTTCAGGCTTATTTCTGTTGTTGGATATTATTTCTAGTCTTCTATCCTTGAATTTCCTTACCTGGTTCTTACTCATCCCTGCCTAGCTTTGTTTTGGCTGCTGTTTATCAGCTTCTAATTGTTCTTTTAAGATCATTACAATCTCTCGTGAGACCCCACTTGCAGCGCTGGGTGCAGTTCTGGTGTCCTCAGCATAAGAAAGGCATGGAGCTGTTGGAGAGAGTCCAGAGGAGGCCACGAGGATGCTCAGGGCTGAAGCACCTCCTGTGTGGAGCCAGGCTGAGGACATTGGGGCTGTTCAGCCTGGAGAGAAGTGGAGACCTCAGAGCAGCTTCCAGGGTCTGAATGGGGCTGCGGGGATGCTGGAGAGGGGCTCTTCATCAGGGACTGCAGCGATAGGACATGGGGTGATGGGTTCAGACTGACACAGGGCAAGGTCAGGTTGGATGCAAGGCAGAAGCTCTTCCCTGTGAGGGTGCTGAGCGCTGGCACAGGGTGCCCAGAGAAGCTGTGGCTGCCCCATCCCTGCAGTGCTCAATCCAGGTTGGACACAGGGGCTTGGAGCACTCTGCTCCAGTGGAAGGGGTTGGAGCTGTTGGATCCTAAGGTCCTCTCCAGCCCTCACTATTCTGTGATTCTATGAAATACATTCTTGCCTGCCTGCCTTCCTCTTTGTCATTGACTGTCAGCTCTGTGGCAGCTGTAGCACTTCTGTATGTGGGAATGTATTTCAGCAACTTGCCCCTTTGGTAGCTCTGTCTGCTGAAGGGGAGCAGTGTTCCCGGCCCCACGGCTCCTTCAGGCCCCCCAGCAGCACTTAGGAGTCTGCAGCAGCCATTGCAAATGGGAAAAGGCCCTGGGAGTTCAAAGTTTTGCACTTAAAGGAATTGTGGCTGCGTTGTCTACACACGGATTTGTTGCTATGTTCTGTTTGGATCTGTTCCTGGGGTCTAATAACCTACCTCTGATAACCTACACACTCAGCTTTGCAGTTGTCCCTCTGGCAGTTAAAGCCATTCCCCTGTCCTGTCCCTCCATCCCTTGTCCAAAGCCCCTCTCCAGGTTTCCTGCAG
>JAOEHY010000899.1:0-35782 GCA_025447955.1 Psilopsiagon aurifrons
ACCCAGCGAGGCCGGCGGGCACGGCTTCCCGCCGCCCGGTAGGCTCGCCACCCCCTTGTCCTCGGCCTGCTGCCGGGGCGGGATGGAGCTGCGCAGCGACCGCCTACCCCTGACCTACAGCACCCAGCTCGGCCCTGAGGCACCAGGTACGGACCCTGCCCTCGGGGCCCGCTCCCCCACTCCCCTCAGCTGGGCCTGCGAGAGTCCCGCAGCCGCGCCGCGTCCCAGTCGGCGCTGTGAGGCATTCCGTGATGTGAAGTGCCCTCTCGAGTTCAGATTTGCTTTTAAGGAGTTCCACAGCAAACTGAACCTTCACAAGGTCCTCACTGAACTTTATCCCTTTAGTGGATTAGCCCTTTCATCGCAGTCCTTTAAAAGATGCAAACAGAAGGGGACCGAACCGGCTTCAGACCTTTAGTGTACTTATTGATGCTGTTCTGTCTGTTTTGGGAAAATAACCCTAACGTTTGTCAATTTTTAAGCAGAGAACTGCAACCATGCTGCGTTATTTGCAAAAGCTGAGGAGCTGCTGGTGAAGAGAATGGCAAGTGGAGATCCTGTGGCATGTTTTTTGAGAGGACAGCTGTACTACGAAGAGGTTGTGGTCTCCTTCTTTTAAGGAAATGCTATAAAGCTGGCAAGTTTTTAATACCATTTCAGTGAGAAAAGAGACACCTTAAACTAAAAGAAATGCCTATACCTGTTCTTTCTCCCATGAAAAGCACCAGGTGTTTCCCCATGTAAGTTTTTCTGCATGGTCCCCAAGCATCTCGTGGTGGCTCCCAAGGATCAGTAATGAAGCAGCAGCCTATCCCTACAGCTGACTTCCAAGCTGAGCTGGTTTTTGGCCAGCTGACTGGCCAGCCACCACATACTGTTTTCATTTATGTGGTAGTGTTCCCACACCCCATACATAGCTTTTGATCTTTGCTCCCTACCTAACTGCCAGTTCTGAGTGTAGTCTTTGTATAACCAACCTTTTGTTGAGATGTAAAAGCAGATTCTTTTACACCCTCAAGGTATGAGAATATCTCACTTAAGGGATGCCAGACAGGGCAGGGCATCTGGATTAGACACTTACCTCCTTGAATGAAAAAGATGGCATTTGGGAGGAGAAGAAGAAAGATGGTCAGACTGTCTTTTGGTTTCAGAGGTGATGTTTGCATGCCATTACTTGTTTGAAACTCCTGAGTGCTTCCAGCCTATCCAACTTTCTCATGGTTGTTGACTTACTCTGTTTCTAATTTCTACAACTTCTGTGGTTGGTCTATGTAAATTTTTCTGCTTTGTTCATGAGGGAAATGCTCCAGGTTGAAAAACTGCCAGAGAGTGTATATCAGAGTTAAGCAGCCATAGGTACCCTTTGTTCTGTTCTGTCTTTCCCAGGGGTTGTACGAAGAAGCATTAATACATTTTGAAAAAATCAAGGATGTAGATTCTCAAGCAATGTATCAGCTCGGTGTAATGCATTATGATGGACTAGGCACTACAGAAGACCCTGTGAGTAATCTGGCTGTATGGTTTTTACTTTCCTTTTAATATTAGCTGGTAATTACTAAGATCTTCTTTGTAAGCTTGATTATTTAGTTTAAAATAAGCAGGTCTTTGATTTACAATTAGTTTCAAGAAGTACAGGTGTTTAAAAAGCATCATTAAAGATAGAGGGTTCTGGGCTGAAGTAGTTCTCAAAAATAGATATAATAAAGTAGGCTCATTTGAAAAATACAGTAATTTGTATTTTAAATTATGAATTATAAGGGTCTGGTTGTGCTGTGTGGAAGCTGTTTTAAAACTGCTATTCCTTATTAATAAGCAGTGTATAAAAATGAAAATGTGTAAAAATGGAAATCAAACAACTATATAGTTTTGCGCAGAGATGTTTTTTAAGGTACTTTCTAGTCTCTTAACATGGATACTAAAGAAGATTATGCTTCTGCTGGTGGTTGACAGTAATATTTTAAAATGAGACAAAGAATTACATTATCAAGAATTAGAAGAATTCAAATTCAAGAGTCACATTTCAAGAAAGGAAGACAGATGAATTGCTACCATAAGAAGACAGTTAATTTATTGGAGAACATGACTTAAAAGAGTGGTATGAGGAGAGAACACAAATAGGGTGAAAGAAAGGGTACGTAACAAGAAGAGAGGAGAAAAAATAATCAAACAGCTTATTAACAAATCAGACTCTTGTGCTTAGAAGATTGCCAGCAGAGCAGAAGTTATTCTGCTGTTTTGTAGAGGTGGTTCGTTTGTTCTGTGTGCTGTATGCCTGCATAATTACCACATTGTTTTGTTTGCAGAAAAACAGTCAGTAAAGTTTATTTCTTGTTTGTGTATTTCAGTATGAGAGAGGTAAGAGAGGAACCTTTTGCAAAGGACTGTCTTCAGTGCATTTAAACAGGGTGTCCATGCTAAATCCTAGCAGTGTAAATCTTGTTTCCAGAATACTTTTGAGGTCCCTGGATGAGACACCATACAGCTGCTCATACACAGTGTTTGTTCTTCATATGCTTATTTAACATTATCATATTTTTGTCCATTATGAATTTAAGGCATTTTTAATGGAGGGACTTCAGAGTGTTATCAGTGTTACCTCTTTGCCTTCTGTTAGGGTTGTTTTATGATTTCAGATACATTATGCAATATGAGGAAGTTTAAAGAAGAACAGTATTGAAAAAGTAGCATGTTTAAGATGTGGCATTCATTTATGTAACTACAAGAGTATTTCTTAGAAAATTTTTATCAGTGAAGGGGAATATAGTATTAGATGAACATTTATAAGGAAATGTTTCACATTAAAAATGTCATAGCCAAAAATCTAGGGGCTGTCTAATAACCAAAGATCAGTTCTGCTTTGCTATGACACTGTTCTCCAGACTGATCTACCAGTATGCCTCAGCCTTTCTTCAGTGTGGGAAACTTACCTGTTTTGCATAACGTAGTGGATTGTCAGGTTCTTTATCTCATCCTCTTCAGAGTCTGAAGGTAGTAACCAAAATGTCTCAATTTTTAGGAGAGGGGAGTGGAATACATGAAGAAAATACTCTACTCTGATTCCCCAAAAACAAGACACTTGAAGTTTGCAGCTGCATACAATCTTGGCAGAGCATATTATGAAGGATGTGGTGTCAAGCAGTCAACCGAAGAGGCTGAAAAGTAATGGCAGTCAATAATTTTCCTGACGAATACAAGATGCTGCATTACTTGAACTTTCTTTGTTCCCATTTTCTTAGGTTGTGGCTTTTTGCTGCAGACCATGGAAATCCAAAAGCAAGCATAAAGGCCCAGAGTACTTTAGGAATGCTTTATTCTATGTCAGCTCAAAAAGACCTGAAGAAGGTAAAGCCCACTTAACTTTTTGAGTTTCATGAGTCCCAGTTAATCTTGACTTTGCAGAAAGATTAACGGGTTAAAACTTACACCGGGGAAGTTTAGATTGGATATAAGGAGGAACTTCTTTACTGTAAGGGTGGTGAGGCACTCGAATGGGTTGCCCAGAGAAGTTGTGAATGCTCCATCCCTGGCGGTTTTCAAGGCCAGGTTGGACATGGGTGACACGGTTTAGTGTGAGGTGGCCCTGCCCATGGCAGGAGGGTTGGAACTAGATGATCTTAAGGTCCTTTCCAACCCTAGCTATTCTATGATTCTATAATATAATTGACTCTGGACGCTGTATTTTAAGCACTGCTAGGCATTATCATCCATCTGAGCCTGTGTGAACAGATGGACAGAATCCCTCATTTTGACTCATTTGACACTGCTAGCCAAGGTGTTTTGTCTTTTTTAATGGGAGTACCAGGGAGAACTGGTATTGGAATAGATTTCAGTTTTGTCAGCTTTGGTAACCTTCAGAAACCAAGCGGATGTCACTGATGGTAAATGAAGCAGGTTTTAAAGCCTTATGAGGATTCTGCTTTCTTTTATGTGTAAGCATTTCTTACAGGATGGTTGACATAAAAGCTTTTATGGAAAAGTTATGGAACAAAGCAGCTGAACTAAATGCATACTCCAACTTTGTGGCTCTTGTTTAGGCCTTTTTCTGGCATTCAGAAGCATGTGGCAATGGAAGTCTGGAATCACAGGGAGCACTTGGTGTTATGTATCTCTATGGACAAGGTATAGGTCAAAACACTAAAGCTGCTTTGGAGTGTTTGAGAGAAGCAGCACAACGTGGCAACATCTATGCTCAAGGTCATCTTGTGGAATATTACTACAATAGAAAATTTTACTCAACAGCTGCTGCAGTAGCCAAAAGGTGAAAATAATTTTGATTTTTTATGATGACTCTTTATGTAAGACCACAGTGCTCGGATTAAAATGAGTAATGAGTTCATGCTCTTGTCTCTCAAACCAAGGAGATGTTTGCGATAATGAATTGCAAAACCTCATGTAGAAGAGGGACTAGCAACTCAGTGACAAAATTAATACTCTGAGGTTCTCACCACTTTCTGATCCTGTGAAGCAAAACAGCCTTGAACTAGAATCCTAAGTAGACCAAGTAGAAGCCCACATGCAACGCTGCTTTCCATGTCTCCTTAGTCAATCTCTAGGCTTCACCACTCCCTTTTAAACCCCTAGCGTTTAGAACCCCAGGTTGGAAAGGATCTCAAGAACCATCTGGTCCGGTTTTTCTAAGTAAAGCATGACCTAGAGCAGATGTCCCAGCACACTGTCCAGCTGAATCTGAAGTGCTTTCAGTGTTGGAGAATCCACCACTTCCCTGGGGAGATTATTCCAATGGCTGATTGTTCTTGTGCAAAATTTTCCTCATGTCCAGTTAGAATCTTCCCAGAATTAACTTGCACCTTTCATCTTTTTCATGTGACTCCTTGTAAAAAGGGAGTCTCTGTCTTATTTATAGCCACCCTTTAAATGCTGGAACATGGTGATAAGATCTCCTCTGAGCCTTCTTTTCTCAAAGCTGAACAAAGCCAGCTCTCCCAGCCTTTCCTCACAGTCTTCCTAGTCCTCTGATAATCTTTATGGCCCTCTTCTGGACCCTTTCCAGCCTATCCTCATATAGCAGGGACCAAAAGTAAATATAGTATTCCAGGTGTGGCCTGACAAGCCTCGAGCAGAGTGGAATTATGACCTCTCTGATGTTGATGCCCTTGTTGATGTAACCCAGCATCCTATTGGCTTTGCCAGCAGCTGCATGCACACTGTTCATATATATTGAGCTTGTCTACCAGGACCCCCAGGTCCCTTCCCACAGAGCTGCTGCCCAGCCAGGCAGATCCCAGCCTGTGCTACAGTCCTGAATTATGTTTCCCAGGTGCAAGACATTACACTTGTCCTTGTTGAACTTCATAAGGTTTTTGTTAGCCCACTCTTCCAGCCTAGCCAGATCAGCCTGTTGGGTGGCTCTCTTCCAAAGTGTACACTTCCATGTAGTTGGGTATCATCAGCAAACTCCATTTGGGTACACTTGATGCCCTCTTCCAGATCTCTTATGAAGACATTAAACAAGTGTTGGGCCCAATATTGATCATACAGAAGTTGTACCCTGTACATGCCATTCATAGGAGCAGCTCTGTTTTTTTGCTGCTTTTGCACTGCAAGTAGACTGACAGCTATTCAGTATAGTCTAGCTTGTCTCTTTTGGAATGCATTCCTTTCAGCCAGTGCTGCACAGTAGGTTATCCGGGCAAGTGAACTGTGCACTTTGTCAGCTGCACTTGTAATTGCAGAAGACAGCAATGAAATCTGATGCTATAGCCAGAAGTGACCATTTCTGAACCAAGAGATACTGCCACCATACTTGAAACAGTTCCACTTAACTGGGATTGCAGTTGGCCTTGAGGTGAAAATCTCTGCAGTTCAACTAGTTGTATCAATACCTTTTCTGCTAAGACTTATGTTCATACCAACTACAGAGTTTGTTACATTATGTACAAACAACCAAGCAGTATGTGATTATGTACAGTATAGCCTTTCCTAATATTGCCAGACTAGATTAGCTACTAGTACTTCATTTCAGTTTTGTTATCCTGTACACTTCTACTTACCTATTGCTATGGTACGTTCTTGAAGTGAGCTGTGCTGAACTAGAATTTGTTGCCTGACTTAACTGGGTATTGTTATTTGCATCAGCATCCTGTTGCATATCATTTGGAAAAGAAAGCAAAAATGCTATGCATCAGAAAGATAAGAGGCAATAAGTTACCGCTATTATAGTGGAATGGTGTTGCTACTAAGTCTTTGCAGTTGGTTTTTGGGGGGTTTTTTTTGGTCTTTTTTCCTAATGTGTCGCTGCATTTGTTAATGGGACCAGATTAAGTGGGAGAACACTGCTCTGAACACAAGTGATTTAATAGGCGCTGACTTGGCAGAGGGCTAGTTCAGAACAATCTTTCATACACTGATACATAGGGGATAGCTATAAATTCAAATTACTTGCACTTTATTTTCTTCTGTCAAGCATATAATTACTCTTTGTATCTGGAAAAGGATACAGGGCTTGGGGGGTTCTGCTTTAAGACAACAGCTAGGAAAAAAAATCAGTTCTTGCTTTGAAATGTTGTACCTGATACTGCGGCAACAACAACAGGTGATCATAACCTGACAGTGAAAACAATGTTCACTTCGTCCCTCTGATTCTTAAAATGTTTTTTGGTAAAAACAATATGCTGAAAATAAGGTGACAATAAGCAGAGATGCAGAATAAAGAAAATAGCTGAAACAGTTGAAACAAGTGGTTGTCAGAAGTGGGTTTTACAATCTGAGGTTGTCAGGTATGTCCAAGATCTTCAGGCTACTATGATTTTGAACAATCACAGAATCATGGAATGGTTTATGTTGGCCCTTCACAGATTATCTAGTTCCAACCCCCCTGCTGTAGGAAGGGACACCTTCCAACTAGATAAGGTTGCTCAACTGAATTGAAAAGCTCTGCTTTTCCTCTAGAAACATGTATTTTTTTCCATTAAGTAAGTATTTTATTAGGAAAAATTAAAGTATGCTGCCTTTTCTAACTCGTATAACTATAGTGAAAGTGACTGCAGAAGTTATGTACTTGTTTTTGATTTAATGTAACAATATTCAAATAATACTGATCTCAGATACTGTATAGAAGAATCCTCATCAGGTTGCTGAATACATACACATTTCAGCTTATTTTGGATAATGATGTAAATGGAAAGGAGGCGTTGTTAAGTCATATATGGTTTACTTCAATTATTGCTTGAAGTAGCGTTATCTAAGCTAACACTGTAAATTCCACAACAGAATTACAGACCATGATGACATCAATAAGCTAGCAAAGATAACCGACTGTCTTCCCACATATGTTGCCAAGGGGGTTGCCATGGCTGCTTTCTACTTGGGTAGATGCCTCCAGGTTGGCCTAGGTGTACAGCAAGATCAAGCTGCTGCTGCAAAATACTATTCTAGGGTAAGTTGAGAAAGTCTTTTCTAAGTCTTTAAATCTGTCAGGAAAGACTAGTTTATGTCTCATGACATTGGGTGATACCTTGGGTTTCAGTCTTTAAACTTGTTTGGTTAAAGAATCGAACATCATGTTAAAAAATAATCTGTGCAAGAATATTAAGAGTTATAAAGTTATATCAAAATCTACTAAAAGTAGTCTGAAAGGATGCGGTTTGCCCACTTGCTTAAGCAAACATTGCCATATGGCAGACATCAAAAAAAAACCTCTGGTAGCTACCACAACAAAGAGCTTGGTAACTTGCAAGACAGATTAGCTGAACCATATGAATAACCTTATCCCAAATCGATTTGTTGTCTCTGTCATTCCCTCACACTGGAAAACCCTGATTTTTCCTCTACTTTAGATTCTCTAACAATTACAGCCATCATTAACAGTACTGAAGTCAGTCATACCTGGCTGTCATACTTGGTTTTGTGTTTATATTTTAACAATACCCGAGGATCTACTGTTACTGACACACAGGGGCAAAAATAGCTCACATTGTTTGAAAGTTCTAATGTTGGAGTAAGATTTCTTGCTTGAGGAAAAAGATCAACAACATCTTCTAGAAGGTGAATCTACTAGATAGTATCAGTGATACTATCGCAGTGATTTAAAGCTGAGTAGCATATTAACTGTTAAATATTTTAACAAGTTGGTTAACTTTTGTTGTAATTATGTGAGATAAAGACCTTTTTATTGTTACATTGATATTGTCAACATACAATTTTACTTTAGCTATAAACTACAACTGCCTATTCTTTGTTTCCAAAGGCATGTCTTCTGGATCCTGATGTTGCTGCTGATCTTGAACTGGCAGCTAATCTTGGCAAAATTTAGCTTTTCCTTTAGCTGTGACTGGTATATAAATGTACTACCACAATAAACCATCTTTAATTTCCAGCAGTTACAGAGTGTTCATCACTTACTACTTGCTTTCCAACTTTAGAGAAATTACTATTTAAAGCAATATACTGACTCTTTTTTATCTAAAAAACCCGAGAAAGTAAGAAGCTCACACTCTTTAACCGAGATGAGGCAAAGGCAGATTTAAAAATTCTATCTAAGACTTACAGTTTATTAAGGGCATTTTACTGGGACAGATGTCCCTTGTTTTCTTCATGTCATACTGCTATATAGCACATGAATCAAACCAAAACCAAATAAAAAAGGTTGTTCCCTTTTCTGCATTTTTAATATTTAAACATTCAATTTTAATACTCTGAAAAGCTTGAACCCAGACTTGTCCACTTTCCACATTCAGCCCATTCACAGGTCACAGCCATTTTTAAATCTTACCTTTGTTCTGTGTCGACTTTCTTTCACATGCTTTTCTAAAGCATCTAGATCTATTTGTATCTTAACACATTTTATTCTTAGACTGCAGAGGTTTCAAGTTGGAAAGGGCCTGACACAGTTCAAATCATGTGGTTTAAGCCCAGCCGGTAACTCAGAACCATGAATCCCCTCGCTCTTTTCCCCCTTTCTTCCCCCCGCCCCGCTCCTGGACATGTCAGACTCTAAAACTAGAAGATAATACTTCCAGAACTATAGATAAAAAATGTTAGTATATTCAGTTTATGTCCTCTGAACAAGGCCTGTTCTCAACCTTTCGTACTTCATTTAAGCTGCCTTTGGTTGTATTAGCTGAAAACCTTCTGTCTGGGAGCGTGTACACCCAAGCAATGTTGTGCTGAATCTTTTATCGAATCAGACTTTGATCATTCACTAGTAAATTTTACTGTTTGCTCGGCTAAGCATGCACGTTTATAAATACCTATGTACTTGTAAAACTTTGTACATGCAGAATTCCTCTTGCTTCTTGGGACTGTGCCATGACTTGAAAACTGTCCTGAAACTGCTGGAACAGAAAGATAGATGTTACTAAGAAGACTGATTTAAATATACCACACATATCTCATGTACCTTACAATATAGCCAATCTTAACTGCAGGCAGTTTTTCTAAGAGCACAACTGTACTGAATGCGAAATAATGAGTGTCGCCTAGGAATTTTTGATGATGTTTAATTATTTAGATGTGCATTAAGACCGTATTTGCATATTTTTACATAAATTAAAAAAAAAACACTGATGACATCATTTTCTTTCTTTGTATAAAATAAGAGTTGAAGGTTGTTTGAAATTGGGGTATTTGAATATAACGGCCCTGAGTAATATCAGGGAAGTTATTAGAATGGTTTAATTAAATGTCTACTTAATCATTCATAGAAGCAATTCATAAGCACTAATCTCTGAACAACATTTAACACAGGCATTCTATTAGGACATACCAGTTTACAACACATATTTTTGACACAGACTTCAAAAGTGACGCAGATACTCCTTAGGAAACCCGTGCTGTCAAACTCATTCATTAGTTGTCAGTACAGCCCCGTTATCACGTACTGCAATCCAGCTGAGTTATTTATTGCTTACAAATGCTTCAAACTACAGAAAATCTTTGGTAAAAAGAAAAATGGTAAAATTGTCACAATAGCTTTACATGTAGTATTGCACAACAAGGCTTTTTCAATACACAAGAGAAAAGGAATGCTCAAATCCTCGGTGAGGAGATTAGAACTGTACAACATTCATTAGTTTACCACTATAAGCAAAATTTCGTTTCATAAATGTTTAAAATATTTTCTGGTTTCTTTCAGCTTATCTGAACATTTATTTTTCAATCTATATTTCAAACAGAAGAGTAGTCAAATAGAACCATTTAAATAAAAATTGGCAACTATACAGCATTGTCTTATATACCCTACTACAGCATCTGATCTTTTCAAGTCTGTTTACTTCACAGAAAACTCAAGAAGAAAGAAAAACGCTAAAAATACAGTCCTCAGCCCTCTATGGAATAGAGGAAAATAAGTTTCATGTCTATTATTGGACATAGACATTTCTCTAGTGGTCCAATTGTGCAGATTCAAACTTAAGTGGCATTAAGCTGCTCTAAATGAGCTCTTAGCTCAGGACACAGTTCAGTTAGCAGCAGTTCCAGCAAAACCTGAAAAACAGAAATGAGTTCAGGTAAGTACAGGTGCCAAATGAGAATTTCTCCTTCCTTTCTGTTATTTTCAGAGCACCAGAGAGAAGAAAAGCATGAAGGATCACTCATGCAATTTCTTTCACCCTAAAGTTAGCATGGGCCCTGTAGATAACACAGGAAATGCCTTAAGGCTAAAAGAGGGCAAGTGCCACAGGGCCATCGGCCTTCATTCAGATGGGGATTCCCTACCCTGCATAAACTGGTGCTGCTGTTTCAAAGGTGCAGCAGCTCCATCAGGAAGCACCAGGGCATGCACTGCCTGAGCATGCATGCAAGGCTATGACTGGCTGCAGCAGGAAATGAGCTAGAGGAGACTGAGGGAGAAGGTACTACGCTTGGGGCCAGCTGCATACTCCAGCCAGTCCCAACCAGCAACAAAGGAGGCCTGTCACATCCTGTGAGCCAAACCTGGAACTTTCCTTCCTTAGAATTCTCCAACGTGCCTCTTTTTCTCAACTATATGAAGAGATTAGTTTATACCTCATGAAGTCAGGCAAGTTGGATGTGGTAGAGGATCTCTCTTAGACAAAGGCAGTACTTGTTTTTAAACGTAAGCAGCTTTTTGTTATTCAAAATTACCCAAATGATGTAACCGAGTACATTTCTTCTGACTTTAATAACAAAAAATGTTACCTGCACACAGAGCAAAAGTCTAACAGATTTCTGCAAAAACACACCCCCCATGCTCTGATACAGAGTGAGCAGAGCTCAGCAACTAACAGGAGTATAAAGTTAAAAGGCTATTTTTCTGGTTACTCACATAGAGTAGATGCTTGTTTGCCTTTCTTTCTTGCAAGGCATTGAACACTTTCACTACCCCATGGCGGGCATTTTGTTGTCCAACAAGACTCTGCAGAGTATCTGCAACAAATACTAATTTAGCTTTCAGTGTTTCACTCATGCTAGGCAAAACCTCCACCTAACCGTACCACCCACAAAGGAGAGGAAACAAAATCACTGCACTTCATGGCCCTCGGTTACAAGATACAGAGCCCCCATTCACCAACCTTTTAACAACACTGGTTTGTTAGGTTAAAAACACTCAAGTTACCCAAATTTAATAAGGGTGTATACATCTCAACTGCAACATTTTTAGTGTTTTAACATGATATATAGTATGCCTTTTAGACAGTTCACCTCTCAGAGTCAAGTCTAATTTCATACATTATTTAAATCATTCACTTAAATATACCTTCAGCCACAAAGACAGGATTACTGCAACAGTTAAAACAAATTCAGATTGCCTCTTAATATTCACAGAAAATACTTCCCACAAGTAAGTCAATTACTTATAATTTGGATTAAATAATAGTGATCCAGTGCGCCATTAATTTAAGTCACATTCAGCTGTGTCCTGATACATCTCTCCAAACTCAGAAACAACAGAACCACAAACCAACTGTGGGAGCCTATGCTAGGTAAGTAGGGGAGTATCGAACAGAGAGAGTAAATAACAAATATTCTGCATGTGTACCTGCTGCTATTTTTGCAGTAAGTCAATTAATGGAAGGGGTGTCTGAGACATCTCAGCCATAAAATAGCTCATCAAAGCACATTCTGTACAGCTGGAGGCGAGTGTCTTGGGTTCAGCTTTAACAGTTATTTTTCTCCTTCCTAGTAGCTGGTGCAGTGCTGTGGTTTTGACTTTAGCCTGAGAACAGCGCTGTTAACACTCATGATTTTTTGTTGCTAAGTAGCGCTTACCCTGATCAAGGTCTTTTCAGTCTCATGCTGTGCCAGCGAGGAGGGGCACAAGAAGCTGGGAGGAAGCTGAGACAGGACACCTGACCCAAACTAGCCACAGGGGTATTCCATACCACAGCACATCATGCCCATGATCTAAACTGAGGGCATTTACCTGAAGGCCCACATCGCTGCTTGGGTCAGGCTGTTGGTGGGGTGGTGAGCAATTATATTGTGCATCACTTGTGTTTATTGATTCTCCATCTATTCCCCTCCTTTTGTAGTTTTATATTCTCTCCCTTTGTTATTTCCCTTACCATTACTATAGTAGCTTTGTTTCCTAACTGGTTATTAAACTCACAAGCATAATGAAAGCGATCTCACCTGGAATGTTTTCAAGTAGTTTTTGCTGTGCTCTCTGTTTTGTCTCTCTCTTTTGTTCATCACTCTTGGCTCTTGGTGGCAGAGCTAACTTGCCATTTGGCCAAAAAGCATCTCGAAACACACCAATGTAGTAAACAAGCATTGGTTCACTGAACATCCAATGTACAGTGTCACGGATTTGCCTATGAAGAAGTACACAAAGGACTGTATCTTTCATGTTTTAGGCAGATTTGTTCTTCTATTCCTGCAAGTAGTGGAAGTGATGCTTATTTTCACATAGTCATCCCAATTTATCTGTGCTGATTTCACCTGCATCACAGCAACTTAAATTCAGCTCTGAGTTCTCTAGGATCTTGGTCACTCCAGATACCTGACTGAGATGTGGAGAAGGCTACATTTCAATGTAATCCACAAACAGATTACAAATTACTATGTATATTACAAATTACTACATTGAAACTGTATTTCAGGAATGGGCCTTACAAAAGCTTCACTGGGAAAAGACATAAAAATGAACTAATCGTGGTGAACTCCAAACTAGTTGCGTGCTACATTTATCCCACCATGCCTGGTGGGATAAAAACAGATGAAGTTTTGATAGAAGCACAGAAAGTTCCCTCACAGATAGCAGTAGCACTTTACAGAAGGGATTACAAACGGAGATAGCAGCCTCCTCCTGTAGCTGCAGGCACTCACTGTAGCCTTCCACACAAAGAGCCTGAGGTAGATAGCAGGCTCCAGGCTG
The DNA here is from genome assembly GCA_025447955.1 of Psilopsiagon aurifrons. Taxonomy (NCBI): domain Eukaryota; kingdom Metazoa; phylum Chordata; class Aves; order Psittaciformes; family Psittacidae; genus Psilopsiagon; species Psilopsiagon aurifrons. The sequence goes on from JAOEHY010000899.1 coordinate 13,298, forward strand.
GGCCAGAGTACAGCCAAACGCCTTAAGATCAATAAATGTAAAAACTCAACCAACATGTAGAAGGCTATATACGAACTCTGCATGCATGCTGTGCTCACACACATACTCTCTTCGTCCTCTCTCAGGTGTCTTTCATGCTAGTCATCAGCAGGGTATGAAAAAATGAACGATTTAAAACTCAGTGAATGGATACTGCCAGAGGCCAGCCCAATTTACCGCTGTATCACGTGTGTGAGAGGTTTTAAAAGCCATGCTGTCATGTGCAAATTTAGTCACGGACGGGACAAAGAAACAGCTTGTTCTGCTGGGAGAATACTCTGCCAAACTTTTTCTGACCAATGATGTAAGTTCCCACATGAAAGGTGTGTACAGACACGCACGCTTACTTCATAGCCTCGTCCAGGCCTCACTTGGCAGTTATGTCTTCAAATGATACAGAAAAATGCCTTCATGAGAACACATCACTGTTACACATGTACAGGTTTCATGTTATAAATTAATGGTTCACATCATGTGTAAACATTATTTCCGTCACTTTTGAGAAACAAGTATTTGACTGGGGTTGGAACTAAAGGAATCTTAAGGTCCTTTCCAACCCTAACTATTCTATGATCCTATGACTTGAAAGAAATTACTTGAAACAGAAACCTAGTTTCAGATGTGGCAAAAATCTTCATGGGACTGTAAGATAAAGCAAACACTAATAAAAGCCATTTAGAGCCAGGCCATTCAGAAAAACAGTACAGCAAGTCTTTTAATTTATATATATATAAATGCAAGGCTGCTTCACTAAAAAGAAAAAAGTCACTTCCTATACATGTCTCCCATGACGTGGTGTTTTTCCAAAAGCAAAGTCCTATATAGGGTTAAAAAAAGGGAAGAATCTAACTTGTATATCTGTGTCTTCTCTAATCAACATAATGTATTTTAAAACTGAGCTGTAGAAAACAAATGCAGATTGCCGTGTACAACAGAATGTCCCAATTTTGTTTCTTTTTTAACAATTCTGCTCTCAGCCTTTTTTTCATGCCACAATGATGTGGGTTCAGTTGAATTAACAGCTACTTACTTGTTGATAGTTCTTCCAAAAGTGACTTGTACTAGTGCAATCAATGTTTTTCTGACCCACTTGAACACTGGAACAATGAAAAATGACAGAAAATAAAGATCAAGAGATCAGTAACATCAGGGTACCCACCATCATGTTCAAGACTCCCTCACACCCAAATCCCCCAACCCACTCCTACAATAAACACCTGTCAAAGATTTCACTAACGGTGCATGGGTCTTATTTTTCTTGACTGCTTTCCCTGTACTGTTTGCTCTATGCTTTTTAAGTCCTGCAGATTACATAAAAGTATCTGTTTATGTATCTGGCCTTTGTAGCTTATATTGTGAACTTTAGGAGTATTTCAAGTTTATGGACCTGTACAACTACCCAAATGCCTTTTTCTACTCCAAAAAAACCCAGAAAACCCTTCAAAATTCACAACCTTTTCATACCTGCTTGTGTAATGTGCACACAGCAGCATCATTAAAATTCTGACAACATCTTCACTCAAATAAACCAAGCATTTAGCTTTTCATTACAAATAAAGGAAACAAATGGAAGTGCTTCCTTGTAATTAGTGGTTAATCTTTCTTTCAAGGCAGTTCACCATCAACACAAGAAAGTCTATATTTGGAAGATACATCTGCCACTTTTGGAAGGTGCTGCATTTCGTAATAGCCACCCTGTAAATAATTTTATAGGGTGTCAAGTGTAGCTGCACATTCAAATAGAGACAAAAATAGTTTTATTCATTACCCTCATTCAGTTATGTGTGGCATCTCTTCCATGACATAAATCATAGAACTAAAAGGCACACATAATACACTTCAAATGGACATTAAAATTATGCTGCTTTGTCAGTGATGTGTTTTGTAGTAAAGGCATCTTTCCTTCCTCATAATTCAGGCATTCTAACATGCGGCTTATTTACAGAGAACATGTTGCTGCATTTTACTGGGGTTTTCTACCTTTCTTTAATTGAAAGCTTAGGAATACTGAATTCAAATGCTTTCCCCTATTAATCACATTTTTTACCACTATGTTATTTTGGAATTTTACTCTTGAATCAAAGCTCCGAAGTCACGAACTATGACGAACAGCTCTGTTCCAAACAAACTGGCAATGTAGATTGCAAGAACATTTCCTCTTATTGAAACGGCAGAAAAATCCGGATTACAAAGTCCCCCAGATTTCTTGGCCAACAGATTCCACTGGCAAATAAGCAGGTTTACAGCTTACTTCCTCGCAGTTCAAAAATCTCTCCAATCAGCATGAAACATGGTTCAGCAAGAGAGTCCCTTTTCCCATCCACCTCCTCTCCATAGTCTGACAGGTCACTATCCTCTTCTGTTTCTTCCTAGGAAGAGAAACACAATATGGGCATGATCACAGCTTCCCATCCTTACAGAATCATAGAATAGTTCGGGTTGGAAAGGATCTTAAGATCATCCAGTTCCAACCCCTCTGCCATGGCCAGGGATGCCACACACTAGACCATGTCACCCAAGGCTCTGTCCAACTCAGCCTTGAACACCACCAGCGATGGAGCATTTACAACTTCTTTGGGCAACCCGCTGCAGTGCCTTGCCACCCTCACAGTAAAGAACTTCTTCCTTATATCTAACCTGAACTTCCCCTGTTTAACCCATGACCCCTTGTTCCATCACTACATTTCCTGATGAGGAGTCCCTCCCCAGCAGCCCTATAGGCCCCCTTTGAGACACTGGAAGGCTGCTATGAGGTCTCCATGCAGCCTTCCCTTCTCCAGGCTGAACAGCCCCAACTTTCTCATCCTGTCTTCATACGGGAGGTGCTCCATTCCCATGATCATCCTCGTGGCCCTCCTTTGGACTTGTTCCAACAGTTCCATGTCCTTTTTATGTTGAGGAAACCAGAACTGCACACAATACTCCAAGTGAGGTCTCACAAGAGCAGAGTAGTATTTCCTTGCTCTGAGGAAGGAGCATGACCACCCCTCTCAAGAAAGGGCATTAATGCCAGTATCTGTGCTGCTGGCAGGATGTGGCAAACAGGACCGTCAGGTATCACTGAGGATACCCAGGCAGAGTTAATCAGAATAGACTCACAGGAGAATGTATTGAACCACCTCAGTTTGGACAGAACCATTTATTCAAGAATGAAGAGCAGACAGCAGGTTGTTTCCCAGTGTAACAAAGATCTGCTTCAGCATCAGGACTACACCACCTGCCATTACCCATGGCAGCCAGCACATCCTTTTGCTTTCCTGGATCTCCCCTTGCCTGCCTATGCTTAGAGGAAAGCTGCAGTGGGGTAGACCTGCCTCCACTGAGGTTGGTGTTACACACCAGGAATGGTCAGAATGGTGTGCAGACAGATTTTCTTTCTTCAGCCTGGTTTTCAAAGAAATCCCTCATCTCTCCCTTTGCCTTCCTTTCTTCCTTATCATTCCATTATCTAACATTACCCCCTTTCCCACATCATCATGTGGTCTGGAAAATGTGCTTCACGGCTCTATTCCTCCTGCATTATCCTGCTGTCTTTCTTGACCTTAAGGCCACAATCTTTTAGCCATCCCCTGCCTATCACTTGAACCCTACTATACAGAATATCCTACAGCATCTCAGCTGGTCATCAGTTTGTCTTACTCCTCCCTCACACCCTCCAAATCGCATCTAAAGTCTATCATTGACTTTGGGTGTATTTCCAGTTCCTGAATCTTCTCAAGGCATGGCACTGCACAGTGGTCTATATATAGTGGTCATAGTGTTGCATATTCCAACCCTTACATATTCTGTACCCTTACCAAGTCACATCCTGTGACTTCTTGAGTCACATCTGGCATTTTCTCTGGCAACCCTTGAGATGCTGCTTCTCTCCTCATAACCAGGAAATCAAAGGAAAACACCTCACAACAGTGAAATGCACTGTAAATGTTCACAGGCTCCCCTGTTTTACGACTTCCACAGCTTGATGAGTCCCCAGCTTTTAAGGCTTTCTGCTGGTATTAGGCTAATCTATGATCGAGGGCAGGGAACAAAAAGCCACACCATACTGACCAGAAACACAAGGAAACCACAAATCATTACCCATCTTAGTGCACAAGCACACATATTCACTGATGCTGAACAGATCTTCTCCAGGGACACAGTCTAGAGCAAACTCCAGTCCTGCTCACTATCTTCATCTGGTCAACAGGCTTCTGAGCCCTTTTCTATTTTAATTATTCGAGAAATTATGTTTTATTTAATTTTTCATAGTAGACATAATTCCATATTTTCATTAAGCACTTGGGAAACAGAACAGAAAATAAGCTTACTGAGTTTGCAGTTGAGCCCACAGGGTGCAGTTTGATGAAGACAGATACAAAACATCAATAATTCACTATGTAAATGCAGGAAATAAACCAATTGATATTGATACTACTACAGAAAAAGATCAGAGGGCCACACTGCTGCAGAAAAAGCAAGTGTAATGATGTTTAAGCACAAACACTGTTTGTGTGATATATATATACACATAGAGACAGAGAAATATTTTCATAGATGGGAATAGGAAAAGCTAGTGGGAACATCATGTTCCAAACTTTAGTCACCACATTTCTAAGAAAAATATGAATAATCTAAGTCTAGAGCAGAACCACAAGAACTAAATAAACCATAACCTAACAAAAACTAGGAGAAACTGGTCTGTTCAGTCACAGAAACAAAAGCATAAAAGACAAAAGGAAAGTAGTAAATCCTGATAACTGAGATGATCCTAACCCAAACTGTTGGGTGTTTGCTGCAGACATGACAAGAGCTGGCTGGCTAAAGAATGGAGACTTATGTTAGGAAGTAACAAAAGGTTTCTAACCATGGAAACAGCTGAGAATCAGGATACGCTGCCTTGCTCATCTAGAGAACATCGGTTATCAGAAGTTTAACAGCACATTAGACGAACACATGCCAAGAATTGTCCTAGCACAGTTCAGTCTGCTTGGAGCAGGAAGGTAAACCCAATGTTCTCTCCAAGGTCCCTGCTCTATTTTTCTGTCCAAACCCCTATCATTTAGAAAATGCAACAAGAAGTATAAATTCTTACACCACAGTGCATTTTCTATCCATGACATGGACCACAGACAGCTACGAAATTGTAGGCAATTTTAGTCAATGAGTTATTTTAGTCACTCACCTATTCTTCATTGTATTTTGAAAAACAATAGTTTATTATGGCTTTGTATCACATTCTCAAAGTGGTTTGCGCACATGGGCTCCTGCCTGTATTGGCAAATCCTCTCTGTAAGCCTGCACCATTTACCTTCATTTTTTGTCACAACTAGCCTTGCTTCGGCTCTCCAGAAATGAAGGACACACAGCTGTTCCCTGCCAACAGAGCTTTCCAAGAGAATTATTTTTACCTGTCAAAACCCCTCTGAAATACATGTGTTAGAGCACAAAAAGTGGGAAAATCTGCTATAAAAAAATAAATGATCTCACATGGACAGAAATTTGTTTATTTGCGGCACATTACACATTTGCCTCTATATGTATCTTTATCAAAGGACAGGAAACACATTTCACTAACAAACACCTTTAGAATTCACAGACAGCTCTTATTTCTGATTCTTTGTTCACTTACAGTAAATTAAAAATGACCTTGGAAATGCCTTCCAATATCACCTGCCATTCAAATGCACTATATTAATGGCTCTCCCTGCTTGCTTTGGATAAGTAATTAAATTTGGGAAGATTACTTTTCTACCACTTACCTCCTGATGAGAAAACAAATCACCAGGAAGTCGTTCTAGAAATGAGGAGAGTGAAAAAGACGACTTCTTTCCTTGCACATCAATAACTTTGAGGTGCTCTGGGGAAGGGCTCAAGAAGGCGTAAAGTGCTTCACTCTGGCAGAGTCTTTCATCAGACAGCAATTTCTATGGAAAAAAATAATGACAGAAACAACAAGAAATGTTTAATTGGTGTGTTAAGAAACAAAATGTGTCAGGCCATCCAATAAAACTGATTATAACCTGGCTCAGAGGCAGAGTGAAATAAAAAACAACTCATGTCTCACAAAGGTACTTCAAGAAGCTATACTATAAAAGTATTAGAACTAGTGAGATTAAAGGTTTTTTCGTACAACTTTCCTTTTAAAGTTGTAATTTGTAAGGAATTTGTTGTGAAGTGCTTTTCAGGATTCATTATCTACTGTTTCTTGCTTAATCAAAGTTTAAATTAACTTACCACTAGAGGAGTGATTACTATCAGCCAAAGTCATCTCAAATTCAGGCATTTTAGACAACTTCAACATATATCATGTCAGACCTTGTACCTCACCAATTTTTCCTAGGCTCTCTCTTTAGGCAATAGAGAGACAACATCCACTCAACTCTCCTGCTTAGATATCTGTTGGTTTTGTCTTTGTTTTCTCACCTGCAGAAAATTGTTAAGCTGGTTCTTGGATTTCTCCATGAATTTCTGGTCTATGGATTTGAAGGGCAGCTTGCTGAGAGAAGGCAACTGAACTTTCTTTAATGATGGAAAACACTGTAGAGGAGAAAGGAGAGCTCACTTAACATGAAAAATACCTTTCCTTACCTATTATAGACTGACACCACTTCACACCACCACTATTATCTATCCCTTAGCAGACAGAAAGGTTAAAGCACTGTAAAAGGAAACCTTCTCTGTCCCCAAAAGCTGCCATTTCTAATACCTCCCTGGAAGCCAGAGACAAAATCTAGTCTTAAAAGAGGCTAGTGTATGACAGCACAGAGCATACACCACTTTGACATTGAGGTAGTTCAGTAAAACATTCATTATTAAGGGAAAAAAGTAATCAACAACTGTCATAAGCATCTGGCATAGGCCAGACACATGCATGGAAAATAAGCTCTAAAAACTTAAAGGCTGGCATAAAAACTGGCAGTATGAATTTTTAATCTGGTTTTCCCCTCTCCAAGCATCATTCTGACAAATTTCAGCAACCTGCATCTTCTCCCTCCCCTAACCAAGATTCGTACCTCACTGAGCTTCCGGTGTATGTTCTGAAACTCACTGAGCTTCCTGGGAACAGTCCAGTTCTTAGTTTCAGCTCCACCAGCATCTTGTAAACTCACCGTGACAGAGTAACAGGGCACTTGTTCTCCATTCTCTTCCAAAACCTTGTGGGGAAGAAACCAACAGTAAGGTACGCTACTCTGAAAGCAAATAGTGGAACATATGGGCTGCCACATGAACAGCTTGAAAATTCAGTCATCACCAGTCGCATACTTCTCTTGCAGTTTCAAGGTGGCACATGGAGCCTTTAATGAACTAAACTTCACCCAAAATGCTGTGTCAGTCCTGAATGAGTCCTCCAGCTAACCAACTGTTACACTTTACATACAGCTTGGCAGTGCTGTCCATCAGCAATCAAACCTCCTTGACATGTCTTTTTCAATGTATTATTTCAGTTAAGGTGCGTACCGCATAGCATTCTGATGACTTACCAGCTCTCCCATCTGCATTTTTCTGAGTGTTCTCCCTTTATTTCCCTCTTCTTTCCCAATGCTCATGCTAAGGCTCACCCACATGCCAGGCACAGCAGCTCTGCAGCTGGGCCTTGGAGCAGCTGATGCTGTCTCAAGCAATTTCTCTGCTCACTTGAGCCATTCTGCATGCACAGAGCATGGTATCCATGCAGTATTTATTTCTGAAGGACTCACAACTTCACAACAAAAGTACTAATGAATCAAGCTGTACAACAGCCAGAGGAAGGAGGAGCGATCAACCACACTGTGTAGATAAGGAAACTACTGCAAAGTTGTTGAATGATTTTTCTTGAGACAACAGCAGCAGCGTGATCATATTATTCCTTAGTTTGATGAGCCACCTGGGACTTTATCCTTATGCCCTAATGGTAACAGATTTTTGTGTACTTGTTTTAAGGAGACAGCTATATAGATTATGAATAGCAATTAAGGGAAATAAATCCAGTTTTTTTAGCCAAGCCAAACTCTCAAATGCTTGTCTTAATATACATGTAAATAACAGCAAGGTAATTATAAAATACCACTCTTGCATAATCTTTATGAGGAAGGGAGTAATTTTTAAGCTTTTTGGGGTGTTTTTTCTTAAAGAATATTTAACTAATCCAATTGGGATAAGAATAAACTTGGGATAAGAATAAACTTTAAAATTCATGTAACATTTTCTGTGAAGTCTGTAAAGGTCTGATAATACTTTACGCTACTGATAGATAATTTGATGAGCAGCTACATCACCGCTGTAGGAGACACACAGCTGAAACCTGTGTTTAAATTTTTAGGCTGTTGAGAGCTGTACATGAAGAATATTCCCTGAGATGCACTCCTAAAGCTGCACATGGACCACTGGGAAACCTGATCTGTGGCATAGGCTTCACATCTCTCTGCCATAAAACCTGCAGCAGCACCCAGGCAGAATGCAAAGCATCAGCTTGAACATGTGAAAATGTGCCTGGTTTCCAGCACAGCTATTTGGGGAACTGCCTTTCTCCTGCCAGACTACTGCAGAAAGAGATGCTTGAATGGCCTCCAAAATGTAGGTCAGGGAGGCCTGGCACAAAGGGACCCAGATCTCTGGGACAGTCCCTGCCGTGTCTACCTACCCGTGAGCTAGACTAGGTTTGTGTTTGCAGATGACTCACAAACACCTCCTGGCAGATGTTTACGGCAACTGGGAAAGCAGTGCTGAAAATGCTGATTTAAGGCATCCATATCATTCTCCATTACACATTCATCCACTGCATGGGGATTTGCATGTGTGTAGTGTATCTGAACTGTAATAGTCAGCAGAAAGTTATCCCTCTGGAAGCACATTCTCAAAATGGGAGGACTCAGTACTTAACCATAGAATGATTAGGGTTGGAAAGGACCTTTAGATCATCCCATGGGCAGGGACACCTCACACTAGACCAGGTTGCTCAAGGCCCCATCCAACCTGGCTATGAATACTGCCAGGAATGGAGCATTTGCCACTTCCTTGGGCAATCCATTCCAGTGCCTCACCACCCTCACAGTAAAGAATTTCTTATAACTAACCTGAACTTCCCCTGTTTTAAGTTTAAACCCATTACCCCTTGCCCTATCGCTACAGTCCCTGATGAAGAGTCCCTCTCCAGCATCCTTGCAGGCCCACAGATTCTGCTTTCAAGTTAGGATCTACATTCAAAATTGTTTTAATTCTAATTACTAAATGAAGACACATTACAACTTCCTTCAAATACCCTCATATAGATACCTGAAAGTCTACAGGATCCTAAGAATGCATACTTTGCAACCAACTGAAGTACTTGTGCGCATTTGTTTTTCCAGATTAGTGAGTCAACTGGAAAACAGAAAAATGGGATGTTAGGAAGTGTTGTCTAAGCCAGGAGATCGAGTCCTTTGCTGTAACAGGCACCATCTTATACAGCCACTAACATGAATGAATTCAAACTAGTGTAACAATTTCTTTTTCATCCCTGCTACAAGTCTACTCTAGACCCTCACTCTGATCACTGGAAGCTTCCTTTCAGTTTCTCATTTGTTCCAACAACTCTTCACTCCTCCCTTATGTTTAACATTATCAGTGTGTTTCTACAGACAGCCCTACTCTCCCTTTTGCTCAGCTAAGCAAATTAAAGTGCTTTCACAATCACTTCTCATGGGAGAAGTTCCTCATTCAGCCCATTCAAACCCACCCTTCTTGAACGCAATGACCTGCAGAGCAACTCTAACACCTCATCATCTCATATAGAAACTCCTCTCATGATGTATTCAAGGGCTATATTTGCCTTTTTAACACCTGCAGCCCACTCAAGACAAACTGCACATCTGACAAGCCATCAGCGTACCTACTGCTTCCAGCCAAAACGTGCTCCAGCAGGTGGGAGACAGCACACCAATCCTGCTGAATGCTGAACCTTCCATGCCATGCCATGAGACTTCACTGCTCTTCTAAACCCTCAGTCCTTTCTGACAAAAATCCCAACCCTCTTCCAGCTCTGATTCTTCATCAGCATAAATTTAACGTTTGTTCTCTGGTTTGGTTTTCCAAGTCCAAAGGTCCTGTGACAGTCACAGTCCTGATCATCTCACAGCACTGCAAGGGCTCTCAGAATTAGCCCCTAGGATGGAATTGCCACAAGTCTCCTCCTCAGCCCCTTCTCAGCCCCCTTCCTCAGCAGCTTACACCTCTGAGTCCTTCAGGTTATTCACTGCTGCTTACCAAGCAATTTGTTTGCCTATGCCCAAACAGAAGAGCAGAATAAGACCAAAAATAACAACCCCCAAAAACACAAACCAACAACCACCTTTTTTTCTGCGTATTCTAGCCCACTGAACCTCTTCTGCTGTTAAACATAGTAAGACACAAAACATGTAAGCACTGCATCTTTGAGACACAGCAGAGACACAACTGCATCCAAGTGTGATTCATGGCATCGCAATATAACAAGAGACAGTTCTCATCAAAAACAATGCCCCTAAGACAGCAGTTTGCCCAATGCCAAAACCAGTTCATATACACATAGGTATTTTTATAACTCCATTACAACACCACTGAGGAACAGAAATGCCATATGTGCACTGCAGTAATCTCTAGGGAAACAGAAGTGAAGTTCAGAAGAGATTAGGGTTTCCCCCCCAAGTAAATACAGAGTATACGTGCTGTACACAAAGGTAAAAGTATACACAGGTTTTTACTCTTCTCTTCATGCAAGTTTGAACTGACCCAGAAGATAAGAAGTCATAAACACCCCCATACCTCGCCTGAGATAATGAAGGCTTTCCACAAGCCAAGATTCTCACACCACCAGTCTGTTCTTGCAATGTGCAACTGAAGGTCACTGTGCTCTCTCTCCATGACAGTAATTTCATCCTTCAGCTTAGAAACAATCTGTGGAGGAAAGTTTATTGATTACAATTGGTAAGAAGCAGCTTGTGCAACATGCCTAGTTGCGTCGTTGAGGACAGTATTCAGAAAGGAGAAAAGGCACAAAAGCAAGGAGAGAATGAGTAATTTGTATGGGAAAAAAGTTGTGAGAGAATCTACGATGCCTCTTAAAAACTTGTAGAATACACAGTATCTTAAAGGTTAACTCTGCCACTAAAATACAAATGAGCTAGAAGGACATGCTAGTATCTCACTAACAGCATAAAATACACTTTAGATAAGATTATATATTACACCCATATATTACACATTGTATGTTGCATACAAACTTGAAAATCCAGTTACTCAAATACACATTACTGAGGACCTCCTCCTCACCGTTTTCAGATATACATGATGCAACCAAAGAACCTGGGAATAGATTTCATTTCTAGGACCTTACCTATGTTAGCAATCATTCAGGAAGTTGCCACTTAGTTCATTTTCATTTTGGAAAAGAAAGGACTTATTGTGGAAAGAACACATTTAAAAAGATGTTCTCATCAAGACACAGATTTTACTTTTACATCCAGAGGAGAAAAAATAATGTACCTGTGATAAGGTGCTCTCAACACTGACCACCCCAAGTATCTATTTAAAAGCTCCACAGGCAAATGCTACTGCAGCAACACAGGCACTGGGGGGCAAAGAACACATCTGGGCTCTCACCACTCTGAACAGGAGCGGTTGGATGACAAATCAGGGGTATCCTCTGCCAGCTGAGGACACATGCACAGCAGAACACCCCAGAACAGCTGTGGACACATTTCCACTTGTCTGCAGCAGAGAGATGTGGAAGGGACAGAGGGAATGAAGCTAACCATGGTGGCCTCAAATGCTACTGTTCACATCTTTCTCTTAGTGGGAAAGCAGAGATATGCCAGCAGAGAATGAGCGGGGCATCCACTTCTATTTAGACCAGCATCTCAGCACTCACTCTGAACCCAGGCCCTGAGCAATGACTAATGCCCACATACGTTTTTGTCATTCCTAGGATGATGGCGTTCTGGGGAGACACCTTGGCTACTTGTTCATCTCACCCACTGTCGACCATTTGCAACCAACCTCCTTATACCTCAAAAGCTTGGCCCAGCTGCTGCATCTGGACAACAGTCCTGCAGTATCATCCTCAGTAGCAATGCAAATGAACTGGCCTAAGCCAAATGCAAATCACTTGCTCCTGCTTAAGTTCTTAGATTGCTTAACTGTTGCACTTTGCCAAGAGAAAAAGATTTACCTTTTTTAATCCAAGCCCAGAGGGACAGTTATATATCCCTCAGAATTTTTAGACTGATGTAAGTGTGCCCTGAAGATTTCTCCTAACTCCTTATAAAGGAAATCAGTCACTTTTATTGGTTTGGGTTGGGTTTTTTCCCCCCTTTATTTGAGCAAGCCAGACACAACTGTAGATTATGAAATTGTGCTGCTACATCAAGGCCAGCAGAGGGAGCGGAAGTTAGCCAGCACATCCCTCCGCTGCAGTGCTGCGCATGCAGCAGGGACAAACAAGCCGCCATAAAGAATTACAGAGAGAGACCTGGGTCGGGATGTAAGGAGGAAATACTATTTGCCATCAACACAGCAGCAACACCTCTGAGAAAATGGCCATTATTCTGTGACAAACAAAGCCAATAAATCATACTTGCAATTTTACTTGGAATAGCTTAAAAAAAAGAAATGGCAAAATAAATTTAGCTCTGATTTCACTTTCTCCACCCGGCTGGTTGAAATAGCAATCTGACTTGTCCAGAAAAAGTCTGGGACAACTGGATATTCCACTAACGCATACATAATATTAAAAGACTGAAGGCACTAAAGGTGCTTACCTTTTTGTCAGGTTTTGGTGAATTACATAAGGAATTTAGAGCCTGTTTCTTATACTCAAGCTTGTCATTTAGCTGGCGAAGTTTATTTACAGCATAACTGGCCTGTTCATTAATTCTTGTGCTGCATTCTTCAGTAGCTTCTTCACAACCTTGGCTCTAGGAACAGAAGATGGGAGTAACTACATCATTAATATGAAAAAGGAAGCAATTACTGTTTGCTCCATAAGCATTTTATGTGTATGAACACTTCTTGATATAAATAAAAATATAGGTATAGCAGATTCTAACAGATTCCAACCCTCAGATCCCACGTGAAATGGAAGTCTGTCAAAAAAATCAACCCAGAACCAAAAAAGCTTTATTACCAGTTACACCACAGCTCTTTGGCAACTCTTACGAACTGTGTAAAATGACCTTCAAGCTAAGGCTTTAGGGTAAATAAGAGGAAGAATCAAAGTTTATTTTAAAAGCAACAGCAGCTTAGTAGTCATGATCAATATTCAGAGCCAGACAGAAAAGCAAATACTTAGCTCTGAACTAAAAGATAATGAGATGGGGGAAACACAGGACAAAACCAAAAAACCCCACAGTTCTAACAAACAGTACTGCCTCCCACAAACCCTCATAAGACAGATTTATCAGCCTGCAGAACAATCTAAACCACGTCCTCCCTCTTCATAAACAGATTTTACTGCTTTTTTTAGGCGTGTTAACAAAGATGTGTTAAAAGCACATATGCAATACCCTAAACCCACAAATCATTTCTCATACTCATTCAGACAAATCAACAGTTTTTTCCATCTTGGGTACTACAGGCATGCAAAAAATAGAAACTTTCACACCTTTCGGTGACATTCCCTTTAACATCTTTTGGCATTTACCTCAGCCTCCCCTTTCCTACTGTACTTCCCCAAATAGGCATGAAGAGACCTTGAGACTCAGCACACACCACACTGAGATGTTACTGCTGCAGTGTTCAAAGATCTCTGAGGTTTGCTTGTGACTGAATGTACCTAAATTTATCTGTGGGAAGCTACGAATCTCATCTCATGAAGGAGAGTTCTGTGTTCTGTGAATGATATTCCTACTAAGTAAGCTCTATCTTTATACAATTAACAAAAAGCTAACAGATGGAAGTCTCATACTCTACTAAATTCGCAAGTTTTAGAGGAGACAAGCCTACTGCAAATTCTGCAGTATTTTACACCTTAGTAAAAAACGCCTGAAAATAGATACAGTAGCAACAATAATTAATCTCCTTAGTGTGATCCTCTTAAGGGAGAGTAATACAATGCATAAGTCAGGAGGTCTAGGCTATGAAATCCATGCCCTGTTCCAGCAGTGCATTTGCCTGCCCTGTCCTTTCTTCTATCTGCTTGCATGGACTGGCAGGTCAGACACTGCCTCCAAGCACACATATAGAGGTCAGCACATGGAAGCTACTTGTCATCTCCTGGCACTACAATAATACAAATAACAATAATAATTAACAACACTGAATGTTATTCAAAACACTACTGAACAAAACCACAAAAATAAAAAAAACCCAAACCAAACCCTTACACTTGTTGGGAAACACAGAGGTCAAAAGAATTAAAACACCTGTTTTGAACACTGGAGAATTAAAAGACTTGTCACATGAGGAAGCTTGGTTCTAGTAATCAATGGATTGCAATTAATCACAAACTAGTAAGGCTCTGCTCCCAGAGGCAGGCTACATCATTTCTCTGTCATTAGCATTTCAGACACAGGGAAAACTGGATTTATCACACAAATGCTAAAATTACAAGGTAACAAGTTACCTGTATTCAAATTATCAAATCTATCAAATAAACAAGCAACACACTCAAAGCTGAGATCATAAAGGCCTGCCCTATTTTCCCCTGATTGCTAAACTGATAATGACTTCCATTTCTGCAAGCCCTGCAGAACACAGACTTTGGGCTTATTTTAGCAATCTGACACGTGCAGCACTGATGCAACCACCAGACCCTATTTCCTTGAAGTGCTGAATGCAGGCTCTGCTTGCTTCTGCATTTCACATCTGCTCATGACTTTTCAAAGGAGGTTTGTCCAAGGAGCAAAAAGACATACCAGAGTGGAAGGAAGAAGAAACAGCTTGTTCCACATGCAGTGGAAACAGCTGAATGGCATCCTCAATTACAATCTTCTGATTAGATTTTCTCAAGTTTAACCAGGGCTCACTGTTTCGTCCTCCCCTCGATGAGGACACCAGATGTCTTTTTACCTATCCAGCTCCAACAGTAAATTTATAGGGAATTACATAGGTAACTCACACAGTGCCCCAGGAAGTGAGGACATAGATTTCCAAAGCCTAAACTGAAATGAAAACAATTAATATTTGCTAACAATATGGATCCTTCCGGAAACATAGGATTTCTCAGCTGTGGCTTCCTACACATGGAGAGGGAAAAATCCCAAACCTATCAGCCAGTAGTGCATTTTCACTAACATCTAAACATAACTGGAAGCTTTAATAAGAGGAATTATCATTTATTTTCACCTTGAAGACCCTGAAGCATGGCACAGAGCCACTAGGACTGCCCTACTTGACAGATGCTCTAACAGTATATGCAACTTCATACTTATTTGGTGTTAAAGTTGGAAAAAACCCTTTAACTATATAAGCCAATTTGGCAATATAACCATCTTTATGGTTTCACAGCAGATGCAGCCTTCAGATCCAGCACATATATATCCAAGGACTCAGAGGAAGGACAGATGATGCTGGTGTGTTATCTGACAGAGGACAGCTAGCCCTGAAGTTTTGTGTCAGTTTTCTTACAGAGACAGTTATCTCTGTTAGACTATGTGTAAAATATATATAAGAGATTAAAAAGCACAATGTTTAGAAACTTCTGGAAAAAGCCAGTAACGGTCTTCACTCAAACTTCCAATAATTGCGAACACAAGGACAGAAAGTCTTTGAAGCATCTACCACCCCCAACACATAGCTGAGTTAGCAGTGAGAAAAGCAGAAAACGTGTCTTGAATCTTTTATCAAGAATGCAGGGAGAAACAAACAGTGAAAAATCCAGCAAGCTCTACAGTTCATATTGGAAGCAATTTACTTATAACAGCTCATCTCTGCAGATTTCTTGACATGCAGACTACAGAGACTGTAATAGCTCACCTACAGAAAGGAAAGTCATATTTAAGTAGTAACTACAAAATCCGTAGGTTCTGGAAAAATTATTTCTAAAGGGCAAGATGTAAATCAGCACCTTTGGATTCTGCTTCTTTGTCCCTTCACAGTCAGTCTGAGACAAAGTATTACACTTCACTCTGTTCTGAGCAAGTTCACATGTAAAATGCAGACACCCATGCTGATCTGAAGCAGCAGTCTGACTGAAAGTTGCTCACTGGTCTGAGATGCTCTTGTCAAAGTTCATAAACTTAACACAAGTTCCCCCAACAATGACTGATTTAGAGAACCCACTGAAAAAAAAGGTCCCAAGAGAGCTGCCACGGGTTGTTGCTTATGACATTTTGAATGCCCTGTTTTAGTATTTACAATTCTAGTACTATTTTAAATCAGTTTTATCTTCCAACATAGCCTATTCATTTATACAATAAATTATTGAAAAAGCACTAAGATAGTATTTTTCATTACTTTTTCCTCCATTTCTATGAAGCATTTAGAAAGTACTTAGAACCTAGGAAATGCACAGGGCATGGGGACAGATAACTCCTAGACAGAAACCTATCGGTGTTTCAGTGGGATTTCCTTCATTGAAAAGCAGAGCAGCTGAGCTTGTATGGGGTATATTTTGAGTTCTCTGATACTAAGGAGGGCAATAAATGATGTGAAATACAAAAGGCTTAGAAATCTGAAATACGAAGTTTAAGCAGTCATTTTGTACCATTTTGTTTCAAAGAGCTTGCACACATATCAGGTTTGGCTGATGAAACTACAAGAGTGATGATATTTATAAACACATCAGAAAAAAAAAAAGGTAGTCCAAAGCTCAAGGACAGAAGATGCTACTATATGCTTTAGCCAGGATCATCTTCAGATCACCTTAAATAACAGTGAAAGACACTATGTGACTCACCACTTCATCTTTGTCCTCAGGAGTTAGCTGAGCAGAACTTCTTTCTTCTTCCTTCTTGACTGATCTCTCATATAAATCACTGACAATGAATGAGGGGTAGTATCTGTCCTTTAGAGTTTCGTAAACATCTGCCTGAATTCTGTAGAATACTTCAATACCTTTATTCCCCACGAGACTTTGCTGTATTTCTTTATAAAGGGATTTTTCCACAGGTATTTCCCTGCTTTCCACAAAAAAATTCTGATAAATTTCACTCACCAGTTGAGGTATTTCAGCCTACAGTGCAGGAAGGGAGGGGGAGGGAGAAAAGAATAATGAAAAAATGTTAAAAATATCAGGATGACTCAGGATCCAGGTGCATAATTTGAAGGATGATTGAACTAATTTCATTCCCAGATGCATGAGAACACATCTGTGAATCTCTTACTGAGATCAAGCACTCTGCCTGCGCACCTAGGCTAGGCAGTTGATTTCACAAGATAAATATCCCTGTTTGTTAAGTGAAGAAACAACTGTGTTCTAAAATTACCATAGCTTCTTGGAGAAGCAGCACACATTGCTTTTAAAAGCGCACTCCAAAAGCTGGCATTAAAAGGAAAAAAAGTGCTAGAGCAACACTGCAGTCACCATTTTAAGTTCAGATTGCAGAGTTCAGCTGTACTGGCTCTCCTGTCTTCTTGTTAAGATCAACTCCCTTTATACATTACCATAGTTAATTTTGAGGGGGAGGGAAGAGAAAAAAGAAACAGGAAAAAAGCACAGCTGAAGAGACATTTATCAGTACATGAAGCCAGGTATCTCCACTGAGCACAGAATAATGCATAGGGTTGAACTGTGCAGTAATGAACAGGAAAGAGAGGAAGTCATGCAGCACAGACCATGATCATCTCTAAATTATTATCTCTCTAAACTGACCCAAATTAAAAAGGTTTTATTCACTTCATTAGTATGGCACAATGTGCTGACCTGCCTCATATGACAGCATCACAGCCACATGGCTGCACAGCTGCTCCTTTTTTGTAATCAGAACTGCCCCTGTAGCGGCAGACCACATTTATGTTTGATGGAGGAAGACAAGCACAACGTGTTAGAATCTCTTCTGTAAGATGGGAAGTCTTGAATAAATGCACCACACATTGTTTTGAAAGCTAAACGAGAAATCACAGCTGCAAGGTCACAAAATGATTTACAGCACCTTTTCCAAACATGAGCACTTTGCAAATCAAAACTGATCTATACAACTCTCTTTAAAGTGCGTGACAAACCCTTTTTATGAACACTTTATAGCCTGAGTTGGTTGTTAGCTGTTTCTTCAGGTTGTATTAATGGCTCACTATTCATGCTCCATTATTTGCCACTTTGGTTATAGGACATCATTTGTTTTTCCAACTGACTAGAATCTTTCTATATAAAAGAGTAATAAAATTACAGCGAATAAGAAGTTAACTGATACTTAATAATGAAATTCGTATTTCATGCCAGTATGAACCTTGGAGATTCAGAACAGTTTTCCTCAAAATCCACTCCACTGCTCACAAACAGCAGATTTATCCTGAACATTGGTCTCTGCACCATTGCTCCAGGATACTTCTTGCAACTTTGAATTTCCTATACCTGCTCCAGAATTCTCATTCCTACTCTATCTTAGCACAAGTTACAATACAGCATTGTCTCCTGGAGAAACTTAGCTGCTCACACAGCAATAGAACTGCTGGGGAGATGAAGGGATCTTTCAAAGCAAAGTCTCTCTTGCAGAAGGATTTTAAAAACATATATACACAAATGTTCATGGCTTTGGATTCAATAGGCTACCTGTAATTGGCAAGATGAGAAGTTTATGTACAGACTATCAAACAGGAATGTACTTTTAAGTTTCACATGAGCTGATACAACTAAAGCCAAAACATTACTGCAAGCTGGTTTTTGTGACTCTCCAGTGGAGAGGGAAATAATTCTACTACTTTCGCATATCCAGTATTCTTTTTACAGGTCATGTTGTTACATAGAACAATAGGAAACCATCGTAACAACAGTCCGCAATTTTTAATTATCCTCAAACATTTACATGAGCAAGATAAACCCCCCCTAAATTGCTTAGCACCCATCCTATGCTATTGCTGTTTTAATAGTGTAAGTACGAAGACATTTCCTGACACCAAGATCACAAGCAGCAGAGATTCCCGTTAAATGTACAAGCTGCATGGACTTGCAATTTCTTCCACCTTGTTAGCGTTCTTCAGGTACTCCACAGACTCCCAAAGACCAATCAAAGCCATTTTGTCCATCCTTTCCATGTAGATTCGGAAGTGCTCTCGGTATGAAGGGTTGGCCAAAATTTCTTCAAACTGAAGAATCTGAAGAAAGAAAAACTTAAGAATAAAACACAGGAAAAAAACCTAACTCTAGCATCTCTCCATCCTTTTCACTTTGTGTGCCCACAGAGTACCATGCATGGTACTAGATTCAAGTGCACAGACCTTCTACAGCAATAGTTTAGCTTCATTCAAAGAAAATAATTTTAAAGAATAAAAAATATGAGTTAGAAGTACTTGAAAGATAAACACATCTGTGCTCCTACCAGGCAGAAATTATTTCCACTTATTTTCTCTCCAGGAGGTAAGACTGTATTTCAACGGACTAAGATGGCATTTCAAGTCATTTATGAAATACGACTGCCAAAAATATAACTTCTCATGTCCCTGCAAGGCAGAGGAGACAAGCTGAAAGCTTAGCTTGATTCAAACAAATAGTTACACCAGCAGTTGCCACGCCACAGGCCACAGAGCTCTGAGATTTATCTCAATTATTCCCAGGGACACAGAAAGATGGAGTGTAGTTCTTTACCCTAGCAGCTAAGGCATCCCATTAACTGTGTGTTATTGAAAAGCATCTATCAGAAATGCAACCAGGAAAGGGTACAGGCTGTGATATAAAGCTCAGAACTCTTCCTGAGATGAGAGAGGAGGGTGTGCATCAGAGAAGGAAATGAAACATATACTTCCCGCACCTAAGCAGATGCTGCAGCCATTAAGATGTTGGATTAAAAAGCCATTATTGCTTCCTCATCCTCTACTATTTTTGTGAAGCCAGGCTTTTTCTTTGAGAGAAACACCTACCTGGAAACGAATCACCTCCCTGACAAAATGAACAGACCTTCCCACATTGAAAAAACTGAACAACCTTGGCTTTCTTTGGAAAACAGAACCATTTTTCAGAGCACACCATCAAAACCAACCACCCCTTCCCCTCCAACATTTCAGTCTAACTGCTCAGTCCATGTAGCTCATTTAGTGCTATTATTTATATTGCCAGGAATCCAAATACACCAGAGTGGCCATGGTCTCTTGCTTTGTACCTCATAGATACCAACCAACCTTCACCTTTTTCTTTGAAAAGAAAAGCACTGCAGCTAATGAATCTTAGCTTCCTACAACTTTACATTTTATAGCAAAGATAATTTGGTACGGAGCAAGACATGAATTCCAACCAAGGCTAAGGCATGTTAACCCATGACATATTTTTCTAATACAGGCTTTTCCATACCTAATACTACTACAATTCAGGTCATGTATCAGCATCTCTCTCTCTAGGAAGATAATCTATTTTACTCAGCTTAGTACCTGTGAGACTCCAGCACCAAGTTACGTTTAGGAACAACAGTCTGCTGGACTCAAGCTGTACGGGAAGAAACCACATCCATGTGCCACAATTACTAGCACAAGTCACTTCCTTAATAAACCAAGCTAAAGAATGTTCTTTGAAAACCATAGCTACCTAGGTTTTTCCTGAAACGGCTTCCCCAAATTTTGGGCAGTGTTTAAGCAAATTATATTTGTCTCAGCTGAAATGCTCCTTTTCATCTACAAAGTTACTTAGTGTCGTATGCCATTCTTCTCTTCATCCTTTACCATACCAATGTCTTCTGAGCATGGCTTGCTCTTACCTTCAGAACTATTCAGGTATACGAACATAAACTTCTGTCTTTCAGAGGCTGCACTGTAATTCAGTGAACAGCGCAGAAAGTCAGGCTTGCTGAAGCTAGGCTTATTACAGAAATGGTGATCAGACTGTCCAAGAGAAGAACACAGAGATGACAATTCAAAGGGCAGTCTGAGGGTTAGCCTGATTGTTGTGCACCATCGTATTCCCTACTCAATCTTTTTATCAAGGACAGTGATTTAAAACACAAGCAGAAGAGGGTCTTCCAGCCTCTTGAACAGAGATCTTCATCATCTCCAGGATGCCTCTATTGTACAAAGTATCTCCACCCAGGTTGCCAGAAAAGAGGGTAATTAACAAACATCCCCTCTCATAAGTAATTGTGGATAAGTGCTGCTGCAGGGAGCAAGGCAAGTGTAACCATCCCTCCCTCCTAACAAAGGGCCCATTGCACAGGTGTCCCATAGTAATTAAAGAGGTGGTGCCTAATAATGCTCTTACACAAACTTCCTATTAGTTACCCTGCAAACTGAAATACTTGAACAAGACAAATTAATGGACAGAAAAGCTTATTTTAAGGCATGTGTACACCCTCAAATCTAACATCCCGTTAGCAGATACAATCTTAGAATGATCAGCCTCAACAGCAACCCTTCAAGTCCTTTTGACTAGAGAGAAGCTTCTGGGCTTGGAAAAACCAGCAGCTTTACTGCTGCTACATCAATTCCCTGCTCCAACAGGGAAGTAGCTAACATACCACAGCTGTTCACAAGCTCTGCCAAAGACTAGGAAGGAGTTAGGATTTTAGTTTTTCCAAGCAGGGCGCTCTAACCAGCATCCCTAACATAGGCACACAGAATAGCCTTGCTCTTGGCCCTACAAAGCAAACACGTGGTGGTGAGAAATCCCTAAAGATACTCACAACCTCCCTCTGGAGAGGAACATAAAACAACTGGTTAATTTGCAAGGACCTGTGTAGGCACCAGACACAGCATATATACACACTACTCTGTTTCTTTGCAACACACCAGGTTCCCATTGACTACAACCACATTGGTCTATAACTAATAAACACAATAAAGCTGATAACAGCACTGCAGATCCTGGGTGGGTAAACAGAATTTGGGCCAGTAGTGGATGTTTTCTGTTGGGATGATGACTCACAGTCACACTGCAGAAATTACACTGGAAAAATGTGTCTCTTTCCAAGCTGCATTTTCAAGAACAGTAACCAATGCTTTGTCTGTACACCGACTAAAATTAAAGCATATATTCTTCATTATCTTTTAAGAAGAGGCAAGTCATCAGAAGGTTATCTTCGTCATACAGAGCAGCAGCTGACCTAAATGCAATGATTAGTTACCTATCAGGAACTACATACTGCATAACGTACCTGAATGTTTTACTGCACATACACTAATCGAAAAAACCCTGCCTTGAGACTCACATGTTCATGAAATTCTGTTGTAAGACACCCCATCTGCAGGCAACAGGAGAACAACTGAAGCTTGCTTTCTTTATATCCCCAAATTCTATACCAGGAAGTATAATGACATAACATGATCTCAAGGTCAGAAATCACAGTGAAAATCTCATCAGTTACCAGTTACATCACTGTCATGGTTTAGGCCGTAAATCAGCCACACAGTTTGCTACATGGAGAATCGAAAGAATGCAACTCCCACAGGTTGAGATAA